>CACRXK020002451.1:21544-43361 GCA_902702795.2 Paramuricea clavata | reverse complement strand
CCTGAAGCACGAAAAATAATATGCAGCGATCTTGAAGCATGAAAAATAAAAGAAGGAAGTCCTGAAGCACGTAAAATAAATTTATTACGAATCTGAATTGTAAAGTGAACATGAAATGTAAGCAACAATCATACTTAAAAGTCTTAAAGGTGAATATAAACAGTCTGTACTAGGAGGTGTGTTCACCTATTTGTTTACAATTGCGTCGATGTTCATGATTTATATAAACTTTGAAACCTCCGTTCCCCAATCAAAACATAGCTAAAATCCAGAAACAAAATTAATGGAATATATTGTCCAGAAACGAGAAATAACCGTCTTTAAATACAGCTGAAAACGGAGAACGCATATTGAATACACCGCAAGCACGATACACGGCATCCATGTCGGGATCGAAAAACGTTTAATAAAAAGATGACTGAACGAAGAACGAATAATTAAATTACCCCAATACGCAGCACGAAAATACCCCATTACCCCCCTCTTATGTAGAAATATAACAGATATGTACCTGGCCCAGTGAAGCAGATAATCGAGGAAAGCAACACGAAAACCTGAGTGGTTGATAGCATCATGGCGATGCTCGGAGATCTCATAAAAGGGCAAGAGGTTAAATCAGATTCCACAGCGACAATAATGTGCCCAAGCGGATGATGCTCAAACAATGTTTACACTCGTTCGTGACGTATAACTATTATAATTTCATGATATGCATATAAATTCGGAGTTACCATCGCTGTTATTAGATAGCATCCACTGGGGTAGGTACGCTTATTCTTCCTTTGAACCGTATTAATAAAACTATATTCAGCATACAGTCTCCATCATTGACAGGAATTAAAACCCAATTGTAAAAATGATTTATAGTTTTAATGAATAATATACTATTACTCTATTTAAAAATTTACATATAAAACAAATGTAGTCAGTACGACAGTACTAGAAACGCCAACTCCTTACGGAAAAGCCGCACCCTTCCCCTCCCTGGAAACACCAATCCGCGTCCTTCATCATATCCTTATTCACCTGACTCAGCTTGCCTGCTCCTTCATTAGGATATTTAATTGCAACAGTTTACTGCTCGTTCCTGTAATGGAATGTGTCAGGATGTATTATATTTTACTCAGTCTTTTAATCGTCGCCATCAAAGACAAAGTATCAGGAGGTATGTTATGAAATTCACACGGTTATTTTATATAAGAAAAGACGGGACGATTGTTGATCTTTGTCTAAGTAAACATAAACGGAATATTTGTTGCTGTTATCGTAACTTGATGAATTCGATTTTGTGTTTCTACTGAAATCGAATATACTGAAAATTTTACATGCTTATATAGACAGTATAAAGTGTCTAGCTCTTAGTAATTTCATAAGACAAATGTTAGCTGTTCACTCTAGGAATTATGAATACAGCTTGTTAAACAATCGTAACTGACAACGGGCAAACCACAAACCAGTGAAGCTTGAGATGTCAAACGTAAACAGTTTATTTTCTTTACAGTTTTTAATACTCGATTTACTTTACTTTTAGCGGATCAGTAGCGTTCACAAATCACAATTAAGTTATATTGGATTCAATATCGTATATAGACGTACTTTACAGTACTGTGCTGCATTTATAAATAGTAGACGTTGTGTAACAAATATGTAATATTAAATTTATAGTAATTATTTGACTAAGTTAAGCTGGAAATGTCATTCCATAATATCCAAGCAATGTTATTTAATATTACGAAATAGAATAATTGTATATGGTTTTTAAATACTGCCTCAGACTTCAGGCAGGAAATCCTGCGAGCGCCAAGAGGCCTTCTGAGACACTTGAGTATTTTTGTTTATATTTCAACATGTTTTTGTTTAACCAGTCAAGCAGCTAGTCACATCAGGGCTCTTTTCTAACTTCAGTAAAATCGTCTTGCAATGGATGGGGTAATAAGTTTTTCAAAGATTTCAAATTGCACTTGTCCTTTGGACTTTTCAATTTTTATAGTCTTTTGATAGCTTGGCTAAAAGCCTGACTCAAAGGGTCTATATTCAAGCATGTCTTTAGATTTTTTAGTTAATAAATCCTTGATGATAATCGATATGTCACATGGGTGAGGTTAATCGGGGCTAATTACAAGACCAATAATTGGTATCAGCATCGGGACGATTTTTGCCTTATCCTGAGGGCCGGATTAAAGTTCCGCGGGGCCTGTGGCATATTATCAGTGCAGGGCCCCTTGACCCCCACAGGGAATCTTCAGCAATCTTTTAGTATTGAACAGTTTACTGCAAATTTTGAAATTTTCTGACCACTATATGTGTTTTTTTGACCTTGCTTTTTGGAGCCCCTTGCCCAAAGAAGGAACAGAAAAATTTGTTTGTCGCCCCGCTTTGGAGCCTCACAGTTGTTTCTTTTGGAGCTTCGCTTCTGGGGGCCTTGGACTCTTTGGGGCCCCGCGTTGTTTGGATCCCGCGCTGAAACAGGAAAAAAAAACTGTTTGGGGCCCCACTCATTGCGGCCTCGATTTTTAAATTTTGGGGCCTGACGTTTTCTGGGGACGTTGGGCTCTTTGGGTCCCGGCGCTGATACACTGAAACAGGGAACAAAGAAAACCTTTTGGGGCCTCGCGTTTTCCGGGGGACTTGGGCTCTTTGGGGTCCCACACTAGCGCACTGATTCGGCCCCGCGATGAAACAGGGAACAAAAAATTCGGGGAAAAATAGAAGAGAATAAGCGCGGGGCCCCCAAAAGTGTGGGGCCCGCGGCCTATGCCACTTCTGCCATATGGTTAATCCGGCACTGGCCTTATCGGTAGACAATCAGAATCGGTAGAATTATCGATATTTCTGATTGTCTAAAACCGATTGTTGAGAAAATACACACCTTAAAAATGATATACATTGCACATTGATACACATTGTGTTACACAATATGTTAAATTAATGTGTGAAACATGCCATTTATTAATGGGTATTACTCTCGATTTCAATTTGCTTTTCAAAACTGACTTCCAATGTTTACTTGTAAATTCGAAATGTTTGTTGTAAAGTTCTGAAGTTTGTTTCGAAGTTCGTTCCGATGATTTACGATAATCAAGCTTAGTAAGTTGTAATTGGCTAGTTAAGTGAACCAGCCAATCAAACCGCTTGCTATTGAATCATCGTAAATCATCGTAACGAACTTCGAAACAAACTTCGGAACTTTACAACGAACATTCCGAATTTACAAGTAAACATTGGAAGTCAGTTTTGAAAAGCAAATTGAAATCGAGAGTAACAATCTTTGGTTGCAGTAACATGTTATGTTGGAAATTATCGTTAAAAAATCAACATGAATTATGTCACTTTTACTTGGTGGACAGATACTATGATGTCATTATAAAATCAGTATCGGTATCTGCAGGCTCGGAGCTACGGGGGTTGTGACACCCCCAGAAATTTTATTCGAAGCTTCAGTCGGCAGGACTGCTATTTTAGTTGGTAGACAAAAATATTTTTACAAATAAAACTACTACTATGTTTGCGATGTTACTCTGAGTGCATATCCACACCGGGCAAGCTTGAAAAATATGCCCGGCCACAGTGGGATTCGAACCTACGACCTTTGGAACACCAGCCCAATGCTCTTCCAACTGAGCTACGCGGTCAGGACGGTTCGAGTAAGTGATATTTCGGAACAGTATCTAGTTCCTTCAATACCAATGTGTTCTAGTAATGTTCTAGTAATATGAACTGGTGTTCCAAAGGTCGTAGGTTCGAATCTCACTGTGGCCGGGCATATTTTTCAAGCTCGCCCGGTGTGGATATGCACTCAGAGTAACATCGCAAACATATTATTCACCTGAGTACACAACACCAACACAGAAAAAAAAAATCATATTACTAGAACACATTGGTATTGAAGGAACTAGATACTGTTCCGAAATATCACTTACTCGAACTGTCCTGATCGCGTAGCTCAGTTGGAAGAGCATTGGGCCGTGTTCCAAAGGTCGTAGGTTCGAATCCCACTGTGGCCGGGCATATTTTTCAAGCTCGCCCGGTGTGGATATGCACTCAGAGTAACATCGCAAACATATTATTCACCTGAGTACACAACACCAACACAGAAAAAAAAATAAAAAATTCAAAACTACTACTGATATGATTTTTACCTGTTATATAAGAAACAGAAATTTTGGTTACTCGAAACAAGGCCAGATTGACAGTTAAACCACATAGCGATACAAAAGATCTTAAATAAAGTATATGTAGCATGTTTAAGAACCGCTGAACACAATATATTCCCGCCAAAAACTCAATTATCAAATATGGCAATTCAGAACAGGCTTCATTTAGAGCACAACCGGCGTAATTTCTGGGAGCAGGGGGACCCCCAATAATTTTCCATACATATGTGATTTTTAAAACCTAAAAATACTGAAATCTTTGAGTTTCAGATCAGTTAACAATATATTTATAACTTATATAGCCAAGTATGCAATCTATTTCTGGTTGGATTAAACAAATGATGGGTAATATTAGATTAAGAGTCATCCATTAAGAAACTTTTTAACAGCAACTAGTAAATTTGATTGCATTTCCGGGGCTCTGGGAGGTCTCAGATTTCGAAATTTCACAGGGAGCATGCCCCCTGATCCCCTACCGAACTCACACCTTCAGCGTTTGCTATAGCCCCCTAAATCCAAAAATGGCTCCGCGGTCCCTGAATTTAGTTGACCTCCATTGGAATTTTACAAGCTTCCATGGCTAGCATGTGGTCGGTTAGAGTGGTCGGTAAAAGCTCGTTTATCAGTCAGCTGAATTGACCTTACACCCCCCCCCCCCCTGTGAAGAATTTCCTGAGAACGGCCCTGGGTATCTGGCAGATTGTGGCATGAATATTAATAATCGGTAATTTCCGATTGTTGCACAATCGGTCAAGCACTAAACATTGCTTTCGCGTTCTTTTGTGTTGTGTATGATTCTTTTTAAATTTCATGATGCAAAGTTTTTCGTCGCTTACAACAGTAAATTGCACTGTTTACTTCCCGATCTTCCTGATGCTTAACTCAATTCGATCCGACAATATTGATTTTCGACATATATATATGACGGGAAGATTAAATATTAAAGAACTCCGCGAGTATTTGCAGTAGAAATACGAAAATACCAACCAAAAAATTCCGCTTGAACGATATTATGTATTCTGAAATATTCGTATAATTTTATTGTTTCTCGCTCAATTTAGAGCGAACTTCTTAATACATTGGACTATTCCCCAATTAACCAAAATTTTGAACTCAACATGTCTAGACAAACATTTCATCACAACTTGAAAGAGCATCACAAAATTAGTAATATTCCAAAGTTTTGTTGCAAAATGTTGTAAAATGCGGATAATATAGCCTTGCGAAATTTGTAATTTTCAGTAATTTTAGATTACAAACGGGAAATGGTTACCACTTCTGTGCGTAATACAAAATGAATGAAAATTACAAACTTCGTAAGGCTATATTATCCGCATTTTACAACATTTTGCAACGAAACTTTGGAATATTACTAATTTTGTGATGCTCTTTCAAGCTGTGATGAAATTTTTGTTTAGGCTAGTTCAGATCAAAATTTTGGAAAAGTGGTAACTATTTCCCGTTTGTAAGGCCACATAAAAAAATTGTTGGTTAGCGTCCTTAGCTTTTGCCAAAAAGTGGGCGGGCGATTTTTTTTTTAATTTTACTAATTTTTAACGCCTTGGTTTTACTCACTGTTAGGTCCGAAACTGGATTTTCTTGCGCAGTACAGATATTTTTTATATATTTCAAAATATGATTCATACCGTCATTTTCGCACGCCACTAGTCGCAAATTATTAACACAATTGACTACAGTCAACGGAAATACTTCATACATTAGAGCCCGTTGATCAATAAAAGTTTTTTTTTTAAATAAAAAATAAAAAAAAAATCCCGAGCGGGGCCTTTTTTGTGGGCGGGCAGGGACGCTAACCAACTATATTTTTTTTTGTGGCCTTATCTAAAATGACTGAAAATTGCAAATTTCGCAAGACTATATTATCCGCATTTTGCAACATTTTGCAACGAAACTTTGGAATATTACTACTTTTGTGATGCTCTTTCATGCTATGATGGAATTTTGTCTAGATATCAAAATTTTGGTTAATTGGGGAATGGTCCATTTCGCTGTTGCGTTAGCCGTTATCCATGTTCAGTCGCTCGTATCTTCGCTTCTTTTCAACGTACAATAAAGACAAATATACTGAAAGAATCGCCATCTTGCATTCTTGCGAAATAATCTATGCCTATTATGGCTTTTATTTATCCTTTTATAGTTATAATTATATTTTCTGGTCCGTTGTGTTCGACAGAACTCAATATATTACCGACAAAAACCCGCGAATCGTATAGTCAACCAGACACAGTACTAAAATGCGGTGCCCTGCAAAAAACATTTCTGGCGTTTCGCCTACAAGTAAACTTATATAAAATAATACGCTAGATGGGGCCCCTAGATTTCTCCTGTTGGCTAATACATGAAGTTTCTAGTGAGGGAAAAGTGAGCGCGCGAGGTCTGCGAGGACCCACCATCGAATTTTTATCGAATTTCTAAAGCTTTTTCATGTGACGTCTAATGTTACGCTTACATTTGTTTTGGACTTTGGCCACTGTCAGTTCTATATTTTTTATAAAGTTTTGGTTTCTTAGTGTGATAAATCTGTGTATATAGTCTATATAATGTGGTAAATGCACCTAGCAGATATGACTTGACAGAACTTGATATGAAATCGCACATGTTTAATATCTGTCACCTCTGATTGCCCTTTAACCCCTGGTCTTTGCTACTTCAATCTTTGCTACTTCAATATATATTGCTTCTTGTCCTTCTTTTCAGTTCCATTCACAGCTCACTAGTCGCTGCGAGTAATCACTGTGCTTGATATAATTTGCGCTCTTTACTGTGGTTCTATTTGCTTTTGATGCCCGCAGCAATCCCTACCTTGCAGGTACCCTAGTTTAATATTTAGCACGCTACATTCTCCTGTCGGCCGCCAGTTGGTCCGTACGTTAGGGTCGAAACAGCGTTTTAAAGCCTTCAAAATAAAATATTTTGGGCTCAAAATACTATCAAAATGAAGAGAAAAGTGAGACGAATCGACTGGCATACGGCCGAAAACGAGAAAACCCAACAATTCCGAAGTTATCAAGGTCAAACGGACTGCATTTTTAATTAGTTTAGTAATTTTGAGCGATTTGTATACAATTTCGCTTATTAAAACTGCACATTAAAAGCTTCAAAATATAATATTTTGGGCTCAAACTACTAACAAAATAAAGAGAAAAGTGAGACGAATCCACTGGTATACGGCCGAAAAAGAGAAAACCAACAATACGAAAGTTATCAAGGTCAAATGTATTGCCCTTTTAATTATGTTTAATCATTTTGAGCGATTTGTGAACAATACAATTTCGCTTGTCTTTCAAAGGCCATAAATCGCTAGAATACTGTAGTTTAGTAATACATTTGACATCTGTGAGTATAATTTCTTACACTGAATCGAACGGTGGTATTTTTGTCCTTATTGGGCGCATAAAACCAGAGATAAGACGCAGCAAAATGTCAATCGTGAGAGTTCGAGTTGTAATTCGAAAGAAAACTTTACTCGAAAAAAGGAATTCGGAAAACGTGAAGGATTATTTTGAGCGGCTTTTGTCTTTCAAAGGCGACAAATACCTAGAATAGAAGTCAATTTTGAAATCAATTTTCCATCCGTAAACACAACTTTACACGCTGATTCGAACTGTGGTATTTTTGTCTTTGTTTGACGCATAAAACCAGAGATAAAACTGAGCAAACTTGTCGATCATCATGAGTGTACACGATTAATAATAATTAATAAATTCCGAGCACGTGCAAGGAATTTTTGGTAGGCGATTAAGGAAACGTATTGATGCGAACAAACAAACTAACAAACAAACAAACTAACAAACAAACAAACGGACAAACTCACAGGCAGAATATAATGCGGTGCCAAAAATGGCACGGGCACCGCAATTGAACGTATTAAATATGTCAATAATTTTATTCGATCTAAAAGTATAAAAATATAAAACTAATGTAAGTAAAGTATAAATGGTACATGCGTGTTCTTTCTCAGCAACTTACTTCTTAGCGAGTCTTCGAACAATCCTCTTTAACAACAAATAATTCGTCCGATATATCTAACGTGTCCGATATAGTTTCAAGTCGCTATTAGAGAGGTTAAGATACCCCGGTTTCGGTGTACGTGTACGGGTAGCATGATTTTGGTTAGCAATATTTTCGTCGATGTCTGTACCTTTACTCGTAATTAAGGTGCACATTTTTCGCATTATATCATTGCCTATTGCAAGAAAACAGAAAAAGTATGATCGAATTACAGACATCAGTAAAACAAGATGACACTACTCGTACACGTACACCGAAACCGGGGTATCTTAACCTCTCTATTATAACTAGAAGTTACTATCGCAAGGAAAGTGCTGCCTCACCCCCAAGGGTCAAAAGCAAGGGAGCATACGCAATTTGCTGAATAAGGGCTGTTTATACGGATCCCGCTTAAACCGCTTTGCCAGGACGAGATATAAGGCGCGATGATTTTGTGAAAAACTTTATTTTCTAGAGATGGATTATAGTTAACTGTAATCGAAAGGTTGTTCAAAAAGCTATAAAAATCTTGAACTACATGATCTTCTCTACAACATTTGAGTTCGGTTATAGCCAGCATTTGAACTTTCGTTTAGCCTAGTGACTTATTTCAATACAACAAAATCATCCCAACTTCCATCATGTAAACAGCCCAGAGTATGCCCGTTCACAGGTTAGGTGCTGGGCATGACCTAACTTGCGAACGGGCAAACTCTGGGTACGAGATTGCTAATACGATACGCCTGTTTAGGATGCAGGAAGACTGAAAAATGCAATTTGAATATCAAACACCTTGCACAAAGTCGAAGGTCAGCTAAATATTCTAATTCTACTTTCTTGGCATGGGTTTTTTTTATGAATGCCTTGAATGCTTATAACATCTTGCTTTTGTATGTATAATTATACTGTTAATGATGAAGCTAGCCATTATTAAACTAAACTCTACGTGTCCAATGATTCATTCAAGTATTATCGATGTTGATATATATGGCAATATGACATTGTACAGTATTCAGTAGCCTGCGCGCAGACTATTATATAGTCTGCGCGCAGGCTAAGTATTCAGTGGCAAGCTAGCCATGGCAACTGGTCATGCTATGCTAATAAACCTGCAAATCATTAAAAACGTGCATAACATAACTTGTTGCTACGATTTCATATACTTTACTTGTATTAAAATTTGCGCAGTACTAGAATTCGCGCAGCGCTGGGTTGCGCGAATTTTAGTAATGTGCGAAATATACTCCGCGCGAAAAGCTTTGTGATGTAATGTGAGACACCGGTTGTTAGTAATGCAAATCAGTTGATTTATTTAACGCACATCTACACATTTAACATATCATATGTTTTAAGTTGTCCTGTCAAAAATGTCTTCCTCCCGGACAATTTCAATCGGGATATTCTCAGGTTCCACGTAGCATTCCGTTACGAATACCTGCATTTTGCCACAGATCCTCAAACATTGTTGTCAAAGGTGGCAACGATCATGTGTGAGCGCCGCATTGAAAGAGCCACAACGAAAAGAGGATCCATTTGAACTCTAGCTAAATATATTTGTGTGTTTTGAGATATATTTGTGCGTTTGAAACATATTTGTGTGTTGCACTTGTGGGTCACCGTAGTTTTATACCATTTATGAACCTATAATATATGGGAATGCTAATAAAAGATTAAAAGATTAGTGCTATTGTATTAGGCAAATGGGAACCATAGCCTACATTCTACAATAAATGTTTTAGTTTTATTACATAATTTTGAAACCATTCTTGAGGCCACCTAATCGCTTTTTGATTAAGTTTTGATAAAAAATACTCGTTATAAATACGTTAATTGATAGTTCTATTGAACAAACCAAAAAGAACGAACCGGCACGGGAAATTTCTTGCCCGAATTTAAAGCTGCGCGAATATGAACAAGGTGCGCGAAATTAAATCGCGCATGAATACGACGCGATTATTGTTTTAATGGTACCTTCAAGACTACCCCTATTGCAGAACAACCGAACAATCTGCTGATGAGAAGTCAAAATCTATGTTGACATTTTTGTCAGCTTCAGATGACCATTAATTTGTAATGATTAAGATTGTAGAAAGAAATTCTGAGCAGGTGAATATATGAATGTAAGCCGGTATATTACATATAATGCTAACCAATGGACATATCTCGGATACTAAATGTACAATGAAATAACATTTTGACTCCTTGTATAAATATAAAGGCGATCAGTGGGCTATTAGAACTGCAAATTCATAAAATCATGTTGGTTTCAATACCTCTATATCGAACACTAAACAGCAAATCTAAATATAAATGCCTTCATGTACAGTATCACCAGAAAGAAATAAAGCTATCCGCCATGAATTATTCAAGATATTGTCGATCCTTTGCATCGTATTAAACTGTATTAAATCCTGAGAAGAATCATGCGAGCGCAATACAAAATAAAATCGAATCAAAATCGAATAAAAACAGAGAGTCGTCGAATGCTCGAGCTGACGACAATTTCCGAAAAATCTTGGCATCCGACGGACTGACATGGATTCAGTATGTTTCCCCAATATAACTCGGCCGGGGACTGGGCACGAAAAAGCAATAACGTCATGTAACGTCAAGAATAGGGAGCTGCCTCGCTACGCTCGGCAGCAAAAACCTTATAACACATGTTTTATTTCCCGCGTCTTAGCATAATTAATGAATGGCTAATCTGAATATATTACATAAATAAATATACATTAAGCCTGCAGCACACGAGAGCTATCTGCTGAGCAAAAAGTTACTCGTGCCTGTTAGCTTAGCCGATAGCTAACCGTGTGGCGTGTGCGGGTACATTTTACTGAGTTTTATGCCTCATGCAACCTTTTCTCGCGTATCAAACATGTTTGATCGGTGAGCTATCGGCTGAGCTAACAGACACGAGTAACTTTTTGCTCAGCAGATAGCTCTCGTGTGCTGCAGGCTTTACGTCACTGTTCGCAACATTTTCCATTTGGACCTTTATGGTTTATTTGTAGTTTAAGATTTTTAAATTTGGATCTCACTGGAAATAAAAAACAGTACGGTTTTCTATTCACAATAAATGACTATGTGTGGTTTATAAGTAGCTCTGGGTATCTGAAAACTAATGAATTTAATATATTCACCCTTATTGGGGTTGTTTTTAGTATATAAAAGTGTTTAAAAAGGAGGTCCATATCCGCTAAAAGGGGTCCATATCTACTAGGAGATTTGGACCGGGGGGTGTAAAGCCCCGTTTACACTACGCTCAATTTTTGGTACGGCTACTACTACGGCACGGATAAAATTGGTACCCGTTACCACTTTTTTGGTTCTTGGACTACCTATTTAGCATCTACTAGGTCTGGGGGGTCCAAATCCGCTGTGACGCCGGCTAACTGACAACTGACTGATTCAAATTTTCATAAATAACCTACAGTAACATGCATAGTGCACCAAAACTAAGTTTCTGACAATTGTTGTTTCCTAGCTATGTTTGGGACTGCTTGAATTGGTACATGTTGTTGCATATCCTTCACACCACAGCTGTCTATTGTTTATTCTTTATAAGTCCCGTACAGACGGGCAATTTGTTCCTGACAAGTTTTATTTGCTGCTGACAAATTTTCCTTGTCAAGGAGCCTTCTTCGAAAGCTAGTCATGCCAGCTTTGGAAAAGGAAGGTTTGTTCGTGTGATGGCCGCCAAGGAAAACTAAATTCAAAACGTGACAAGTGTACCAGGGGTGTATATTCTTCAATGAACTTTGATTCTCCCCCCCCCCCTCCCCTTCTTTTCAGATTTGATTCTTTTCCCCATATAGTAATAATTATTGACCAAACTCAACAACGATTTTGGTAAGACAATTTACATTTACGTTATACAATAGTCATATGCACATGTTGCTAATTTTTATGTTTTTTCACTTTATTCCAAATCGGCTTCTATATTCTGTCTTTCTCACACAATTGCCAATCCCTGCTGACGAGTCCATGAAGGACGAAACGCCGCGTACAGGGATACTGAATTTTACACACATGACTATCTCCTCTCGCTTTATATATATTTACATGCCTCCATACAAGCTTTTTAGTACAGTGCGATCATACTCTTTGGTCTGATCAAAATTTTTACACCACAGAACAGGATATTTTCCCTTACAATTTCACACACGCATCTCCAATTTTATGTTCCACAAGTCTACACCTACACTTATATTTCTTAGGTTTTCATTTATACTTATACAAGTGAGTTTTTTATCTTTTATTCTCAGTTTTATTAAATACAACATTTTTTCACAAGCATACATTGTGCGAACAACACGAGGCCATCACACTATCATATTTCACACTACATTTTTTATCTAACATTTAGGGACTATTGTGGCATAAATTTATTACTAGGATACCAATATGGTTCTCATTACCTATATCTAAACTTAAAAAAACCCCGGAAATTTTTCTCTTCTTTTCCCTCTGCCTTTCCATTTTTTCTACTCTTTGATTTTCTTCCCTAGCCCTAAGACCCTTTGATTCTTTTCCCCCACCCCCAGGGGGGGGGGGATTATAGAAGAATATACACCCCTGAAATGTACAAGAAATCCTTCTATGGTTTTGGGACTTTTGGCAAACAAAATGCGACCTTGACTTGAGATAAATGTTTAACAACATTCCGTGCACACGAGCAACAAAGCTTGTCAAGGAATTTTGTCAACTAAGAAAACTTGCTCGTCTGAACGGGGCTGTACACGTTCACATATATCAATAAGAATGACAGACAAGTTCGTATTTTTGTGCGAGTGTATTTTTCACATGATATTTTTAAAGCACTGTATATGCATCGCTTCTATTCCTTTGATAATATCCATATTTTACATCATTTTCATTGTTTATATGTAGACGCTGTTGATATCAAGTTCGAAGGAATAGAACCACAGACTGTACTGGTTGGTGATAATGTTACATTTCGCTGGCGGTATACTGGAAGCCAGAAATCTCTTCTAACTCAGTTTAATGTCTTGGAGGATTCTGGTTCAAAAACACAATTGATATATTATGCGTTCGGCCTCGATGGTAAACCAGAGCTATATCCGGCAGTTATAGAAAAATATGCAACAATGGCAAATTGGACTGGTGATATTTCAAAAAAAGAATTTGCGTTTACGCTAATGGAGGTGAAAGAATTTTCTCATAAGAAGAATTTTTCTTTACATATTGAGCACGACGGTAACATACGAGAAGATGCTTACACAACATTGTTCATTTCAGGTTGTTATTTTTATTTTATCTAATCGTGAAGTACATTTTATATAATATTCTGAGTTCATTCTACTTTTTCAGTGGTCGATAGTCATGAGCTATTATAGAGAACAGACTCACAGGTGACTCTATCTCAGTGCCGTCATATCTTCAAGCTAATATAATCACTGTGTTTCCTCGGAAGCAACACAAAAGAACGGCGTGTAAATCTCTTTCGTATACACGCAAGAGCCAAAACAAAAGTTTGACCACGTGCACAGAATAGGAACCTAACAGAAGGTCAACTATAATTCTGGGATTTGCCTACGATTTTGGCGTAACGTAAAATATATAAACAAAAAATGGATATATTTTCATAAAAAATCCTTAAAAAATCTGGATTAACAATTAAGAATAAAATTCTATGCTTTTGAAACATTTTCCCGTTAAATGCTTGTATAATCCGAAGTTAGAAAATAAGTTTGCAAACCAGCATGATTTATGTTGATCAATTATTTATGTCAAAAAATAATTAACCAACTATTCAGAAATTAACCTACCGTTTATATCTTTGAAAAATGCGAGTTTCTATTAATTGATTACATTGATTAACCATTTGAGAATTGAGTGATATTCTGTGGTACATGTATTTATATTGTTTTTTCAACATCCAGCAGAAAGGGGAAAAATACAGTATGCTTTAATATTTTACTAATTAACAAGGAACCAGTGGTGCCTAAATTACTTTGAATTTGTACTCGAGTAAAAGTATAAAACGACTTGAGTAAGAGTAAAAAGTACTGGAGACAAAACGTACTTAAGTAAAAAGTGCAAAGTATCTTAAAAAAATACTTGAAGTAAAAAGTAAAAGTACCATTGTCTGTAGCGTCTAGAGGGGGGGGGGGGACTTTTGTATGGATTGACATATACAAGACACCACATGCATTATATGCGTGCGCCTAATATACAATATTTCACGGCATGGTCTTTTACAGACCCTGCTGACGATATAAGAAATACAATAAATAAATAATGTTTATAAGTAAGCCACAAAGAGAAATCCCAGATGCATGTAGAGGTCTTATTACCTATCCCCAAATTAAATTAAATCAGGAATAAATCACGTAAAATTAAAAAGTTAGAAAGTAACGAAATACTTCGCTACAAAATGAAAATAACGAAGTATAACGTTACTTCTTAAAACGACTTCGTTCCAAGTAAAAGTACTATACATAAATAAGTGTTAAGATCTCGTTTAAATTTTCTAATTGAATTAGTCGATCTCAGGCTCTAATTGAATTAGTCGATCTCAGGCTCAAAGCAAATCATTCTATCATTTGACAACCGATTAAAATAAGAGAATTTTAGTATAAGTTCTGTAGTTATAAATTGTTTCTAAATTCCAGTAATAATTTAATAAATTTGTAGTTCCTCCAGAAGCACAGTTGCTGGCAGAGAAGACGACAAACGTAAGTGTAGGTGATCGTGTGACTATACAATGCACAGTGAAAGGAAGACCTCCACCAAAAATTTCCTGGTATCATGACAATACATTGGTTCCAGGAAAAAACGGACGGTACTTGTTTAACCAGAAAGAAATTGAACTGAAAGATGCTGGATCTTACAGATGCGATGCAAATAATAACGCAGGCGAAAATAAATCAGAAGTAATAAGGATTGCTGTTCATAAAAAGCCGGGAGAAGGTGATAAAGACAAAGGTAACTGAACTGTAATTCTTATAATTTAATGGGTTTTCAATTGATTTTTAAAATTTATCTTGCATGATTTCCAGCCAATTAAAAAATTTGGTAAAACTTATACAAAGGAAATGAGTTACGTTACATTATTTGTTACTTCAAATTTAACATTACATTGAAGCAACAACTTTCTGGTCAGCGTTACTGCAATTGTTGATAGCCTAATGAATGCGAGATCAGACTGCAAAATACTTGGTATATACAGGATTTCGGTATACTGTACTTTTACTTCATTATTGTTGGACACGACCTTGGGGTATATAGGGGTTACTTTCGATCGTCGTATGCAGGTGATTTTGATAGTATATTTCTTCAATGACGACATGATTTCTATATAAATCTACAGTGGGTAATTAAGAATACAGGTCAGTGTGCGTCCCACACCTGATCATGAATTACTGTGTAATTTAATTTAATTGCACTTTACATAAACGAACACATAAGCACACAACAACTATACACGATTACGATGGTTGGGCCGGGTATCCGCAACAGTCTAGGAGACCTGCGAGGCAAAGGCAAAAGACAATTACAGTTATTACACAATTAAACAATGCAAAGTATAACTAATAAACTATGCAACTAAAAACAACAGTTTATCGATCCTCCCTCTATTGCATCTCAGGGATAACGTTTTAAAAGTCCGTGATCTTCACAATCGGGTGATGTTTCTAATTATGTGAAAAAGTAGATTTCCTTACAGCCTTGAACGAGCGCAAGTTCTCCTTACTTAAAGGCCAGTCACGACAGTCATTTTGGGTACCTCTTGAGGAGGTCTCTGCCCGCCTTAATTTTGCGTTTACACGACAAAAATCATGAGTGCCGTGCCCAAAAAATGGGTTCGCATGCCAAAATGTAAGCGTGCCTTGCCCAAAATGACTGTCGTGTAAACGGGTCTGAAGTCTAATGTGTCTGTCAACTGAAGGTATTCCACGTTCTAATAGCTCTGAATCCTCTGATCCAAAACGATCTTGGGTAAGTTGTTATTTTACATTGTGAAGCGTGGTACTTTACTGTAGTCGTGTTGGTGGATGATCTTGTACTTCTTATTATTTTCGTATACAAGGCAGGGGACGAGCTACTGTTAGTAAGACCATGAATTGCGCCTTGAAAATGTGCCACGTCACGGTATTCATGCCAGTACCAGATTGGCAGTAGATGGAGAGTCTGTAATCTGGATGTATAACTGACAGAACTAATGAATGGCTAATGAATGGCACATTCTGGATGACTTTGTATTTTGTTGCAGGTCTTTCGAGTTTTAGCATAAGTTCGCTAGATTTTCTGTAACTGTATTCCGTCATTTGGCGATTGTATTGCCCTGACGTCGTCCACGAACATAGCAAAAATGGAACCCTGTGGTACACCAGGCGTGACAGAGGATCTGATGTTGTACCTAACACTGTCACTCGCTGTTGACGATATTCCAAATACGAACGAAACCATTTGAGTAGGTTGCCCCAAAAACCGTATTCTTTCCACAGTTTTTGGGTAAATAATTCATGATTGACTTTTAATATCGAACGCTTTTGGCATATCTATATATGTCCTCCTTTGTCAGGGAGGGGGGGGGGGGTGTAGGCCAAAAACTTCCGAATGACGAAAAAAATTTCCGAACATTTCATGGCATACGAAGCCACGAAAGTGTTTGCTATCGGGAAAATGGAGATGCAATTTACAAACACAAATACGCATATTTTACTCACAGACATATTACAGTAGCATGCAGTGCCATAGGAAGCTCTATTTGATTGGGGGCTGAAAACGATGGCCGAAAGCCCGGGGAAATTTTTAAATTTGTGGTCTCTGAAATGCCATTTCCTGGACTTTGGGGGAAGTTTTGACAGAATTCTGATGGTCAGAAAACAGCGTTTTAGTATGTCGAAATTTACAATTTGCTTATAATTTAGTAGTACTAAATGGGCGAAGCATATTTAATTAACTATACAGGGTGTATAAAAAAAAACTGCACAGATTTGAAATTTGCTCTTAAATTCGCAAAACAGCTATTAGTATCCAGTTTTTTATGTATGTAGCTTCTTTGGGTTCTTATAATGTAGAAAAATGGAAAAAATTTCTCGAACTCAAATTTTGTGAACCAGGGGTGTGTGTCTTTTCCAACAAACTAAAAATAGGTACGCACTGCGTACATGTGGCTAGCCTATTCACTATTCAGCCTGTCGAATACAGCTGGAGTTCACATTGTCATCAGTGAACATTCATCACAAACATTCATTGTGATACAAAATTAATAATTACAATAGAAGAATGTTCAAAATAAAACAGATGAGTATCTTTCTTACAATGCCAAGAAATGGCTACAATCACTCGATTTAAAAGCAATGGTTGGTACTTGCCAGCAATGGTGCAGCCAACAATATTATTGAGTCACAATTTAATTAATAAATGTTTTGCTTTAATAATAAACATATATGCAGCAACTAATGATGTCACTTTTATTGTTTTTCAAAATTTCACTAATATGTAATTCACTAATTTCACTAATATGTAATTCACTAAGATTTCATTACATGGGTTTCTTGTTACAAATATATTCTGGTGTCTGGTTTACAAGTTATTAGCTTTTCTTGAAACCTTTCATAAAACCATTAACCCATTAAGCTGCAGAGCTTCCCCACTAACGAGTAAAATCGTCTGGTGACTGGCGTTAGACAAGTAAAAAAAAAGTAGGGCGCAATGGGGCGCATTGCGGCTCAATGGTTAAATTCAAAGTTCTTCATTAATATAATATTTAATGCTAGATTTCTAAACAGTTTTTATTTATTGTAATTTATAAGATCTAAAAGCATCGGAATTTATAATGAACTCATCCAATCAATTGGGTCATTCCAGAAAACATTCATACCACCCCCACGGAGGAAATTGGAAGTTAACCCCCCTATCCCCTTGTGATGTCCTAATACATTTACTATTATCAGAAACAATTTTGTCTCCCCTCCCCCTCCGGACAGCAGAAATTTCCTCCGTGGGGGGAGTATGGATCTTTTCTGGAATGACCCATTATGTCATCACCACTAAAACTTAAAATTGTCTGATAGTTGTATTGCCCTCATGATGATACTTGCATATCATGATCTTCCTATATTATCCAGTTTTATCACCAGTCACCATATTATCAGCAAATTGTCCAGAATATGTGTTCACTTAGTTATTTGAAGTACTGTAGATGTCATGCATCACTGTGATTTTGGGCTTTTATCTGTAAGTTGTTTAAAATTAAGAACCAAATACAGTGTATTTACTGGCAGATCACAAAAATGAAATATTGTAAATGATGCAGGTATAAATTTAAACAACATTTAACTCTAGCTATAAAAGTATGAACATGCTACTCAATTGACACTGCTGTTATTAAATGCTGAAAAGAAAGGTTGAAACTTGTCGATATGACCTCAGCACATTATGGCTGTGGTTTGCTTTTTCATATACCCTCTCAACTGCTAGGGTCAGTGTTGTATAGTGATTGCACTGATCTTCATGAACGTAGCAAAGCATCTGTCATTGGGGGAGGGGTGGGGGGTGCCTGAGAATTTTACCTGAAATCTGAACTTCAATGTTGAAAATCTACCTGAAGTATAATAATTCCACTATCATACTAAGTTCCCTAAGAAAAGGGGGTGTGGGGGTCCTCCCCCAGAAAATTTTTACATTTTTGAAGCTCCACAACTGCATTTCTGGTGTTTTCTGAAGCACATTTACAAACAAATTGGATCTAAATTGACTGTATCAAAAATGGTTATCATTTTACAAAAATACCAACTTTATTATGCAAATTTAACCTGAAAATGTCAAGATTTATACTTGATTTTGTGGGGTTTACACCCCCACACTCCCTGTCGCTAATTGTCCCTGCTGATCTTTATAGATCAGATATTATTTACATCTGGACCAGATATCCAAAAATAAACTGCACCTAACAGTTGTTGCATTTTTCGCAGCTGTTCCTGGTTAGGTCTAACCTGAAGTTCAGGCCCTAATTTGAAATAGGGCCTGACACAAAACCTGTCTAGACCGTGGGACGCCCACATCGGTTATTTTTAGACACAACATGCAATATGATTGACAAGTGTTGTAGATTTCGTCTTTCGTTACACAAAAAAATTATATTCTCATGAACATGTCCGCAGAGTGTGCATTTTGCTTTATAATTAAACTTAAAAATTCAAGGTACTTTTATATAAATAAGATTCAGACAAAGATTTAATTAGTCAGTTCTGTGCACGGCTTGACTGCCAAGCTTTCTCAAGGTCTCAACTTGCTGGACGCGGATATTAGGGATATACTTTATTAAAACGGGCTAACAACAGCAACAATGAAATTCTCAATCGTACCACGAAGAAGGCGATGTAGCTCAGAAAACAACGCCGGTAGGACCTGATATTAAAAATAAGACTTTTGCCGGCGAAGCCAGTTGGCAGAACATCTTGGCTGTCAACAACAAGCTTTCGAATACATGACTTAGTTTGGCTGTTCTTTCGGCGTCGTGTGTCCAAAATTCGTCCAAGATTTTGATAAAGCCCTTTCAAAATACTGTTTGTTTGATTTATTTTCTGCCATAAATCATAAAAGAAATTCGAAGAAATCGATAATGGAATTTGTACGTGCGTTTGACCTTTATATTAATTGTCGCCTTGACCGAGCTATTTTTAAAACTGTTGTTTATGTAAACTTGCAACCAATCAAAATCCTTCATGATGCTGATCAACCAATCAGATTTCCCGTCCACCAGATGGACGGGAATCCCACACTTTAGATAGGTTTTGTGTCAGGCCCTATTCTGTGAATAGGGCCTGAACTTCAGGTTAGGTTAGGTCTAATGAATGTAAATACATTTTCACTCAATTATTTCCATCTAGAAGATTAATATTCAACTGTACATAAACAGACTGAGCTTCCATTGCACTGTGTGTGAAATTGTGGTGGGAAACAATCCTTGAATCGGCAATAGATCTCAATAATAGCACCCGTTAATTTGCAGTCGGTGCGATGCCAGTGACCATTAATTTAAAGACTATAGTAATATAAAATATACCTGCAGCAAGTGGATAGGGCAGTTGTAGTATAATATAACAGCAATGGGCTTGCTTCTTAATTTACCCACATGATATATTAAAATTCAAGATCTGTGCAAGCACATTTGATTATAAACAGTATTATAAACTCACTATAAAGCTTTATATGAAGCGTGATCAAAATATCTTTGACTAAAAGCAGAGTCCAGACTATAGCAGACATGAATAGCAATGACATGACAGATTCACAAATTATGAACATAAATATCGATTGAAATAACAAAAATTGACTCACCGTTTGCTGTGAAAAATTCCTTCGAGTATTTCTACCAGCGTTACCAACTGTAATTTTGCTAAGTGAGGCATCTCCACTTCCAGTTCTTCCAGTATTAAAGTTGTTAAATACCTTTTCTGATGCCATGAACATTGAACGACAGTTTCCGAAGTAAAGTCGACAATCTCCGTCACAACTTCACATAGTCTTACAATTTTAGCGTTACATTGTGGCTAGCCCGCGAACGGGCTAGCCACAAAAATGGCTTGCGCACGAAATTTAAAAGCTTTAATCATATTTTAAGTTAACAGATGGAAAGTTTGTTGGGTGTTTAATTACTGTACAAAATTTCAGACAATTTGCTTCAGTTTACGCCCTTTACTGTCGTTCCAATTGAAGTGTTGCTCAAATATTGATTCAATACATTACCTCGGGCTGACCAATTCATTCATCAAGTTCCTCGCATAATTGTAAACTTCCTGTTAAATAGTTTGAATGCACCAATCACCTTTGTTGTTTGTGCAACTAACCAATCTAAATAGAAAGGAAGTGACCAGAAATGATCAAATACTTGGAATTGGCTCTTTCACAGGAAGTGTATGAATATCTCGAGGAACTTGATCAAATGAATTGGTCAGCCCGAGGTAATGTATTGAATCAATATTTGAGCAACACTTCAATTGGAACGACAGTAACCATTCACGCAAACTTACATTTTTTTCTTAAAAAATCACCATTTGCATGCTAATCAATACCTTTGCCTATTGCCTAATTTGCATATGTCAGCAATATGCAAATTAGGTAAAGGCATTAATTAAGCATGCGAAAGGCTAATTTTTTAGAGAAAAATGAATAGTTAAAGGCTTAAACTAAAGCAAATTGTCTGAAATTTTGTACAGTAATTAAAAAAAAATGTTCCATCTATCAACTCAAAATATGATTAAAGCTTTTAAATTTCGTGCGCAAGCCATTTTTAGTTTGTTGGAAAAGACACCCCCCCCCCCCCGGTTTACAAAATTTGAGTTCGAGAAATTGTTTCCATATTTCTACATTATAAGTATCCAAAGAAGCTACATACATCAGAAACTGGATACTAATAGCTGTTTTGCGAATTTAAGAGCAATTTAAAATCTGTGCAGTTTTTTTTTATACACCCTGTGTATTGGAGAAGTTGCACGAAAATGTGGGTAATATGATTCTTTGCAGTTTGTCATAGATAATGTAGCCGCTTAAAAATTAATCAATTGTCGGTATTCTAAATGTATATTATTTAAATGATAAAGGTCTGCATGATTTTGAAAAAAGAATGATTTATATTAGCAAATTATTGGGAAGGCTGCAGCCCCCCCCCCCCCCCC
>CACRXK020002451.1:6214-21524 GCA_902702795.2 Paramuricea clavata | reverse complement strand
CCCCCAAGGTTGCTACGGCTTCAGAAGTAATAAACCGAAAAACACTTACCGATTTACGATTTGTTAAATGTTATCCATGTAAATGCCATGATTTCGTAAATCAGTTTATACTGACAATACAATTATATCATATTTTCT
This sequence comes from Paramuricea clavata, assembly GCA_902702795.2. NCBI lineage: Eukaryota > Metazoa > Cnidaria > Anthozoa > Malacalcyonacea > Plexauridae > Paramuricea > Paramuricea clavata. Next base: position 21,386 of record CACRXK020002451.1, on the reverse strand, counting down.
CTGTTTAACAACTAAAATTTTGTTATTAATAATACTATTATTGCCGTAATTTTCCGAATGGCCAACCTGGTTTCCCGAATATGTTAATTCTAAAAAAGTTGGGGGGGGGGCTTAACCACATCCCCTCAATACCCCCATCGCTACGGCCCTGGGGCCCATTAATTTTCCTTGCCCTTAGTCCCCCAGGATAGTATGCGATCGCCGAAGGTGTGAGCCGAGTACCGCAGGCAAAAGTTAGCTACGGGGGTCTGGGGGCATGCCCTCCCAGGAAATTTTTAAAATGTGGGTCTCTGAAATAGCATTTCCTGCATTCTGAGAACACGTATTCCTCATTTCATAAGGCAGTCGTTGTATTTGACTTCGATGATCGATTTGACAACCACAACATTTTTCTTCGTAAAGTCTTTGAACTTGTTAAATGATTCATTGTTTTATCTAGACAATCCAATTGTTGGTAAAAGTTCAGGAGGTCTTGGAGGTGGTGCAATTGCTGGCATTGTGATTGCAATCATTGTGATTGTCATTGTATTAATCGTTGTCGTGGTGTGGATGAAGAAAAGAAGCGGACGTAGTAGCAAGGTATGTCCAAAGCTTTATTTTTGGAGCTTTCTATTGCATTGATGTGAAATAATCCTCTTAGACCTTTGTTCTCTCTTTCATATAAATCGAATCAGACGGAAATTGAAAATGCATTTCAATTTCGAGCAATGGTATATCCATGCAACTGGGCACATTTTCGTCATAACTGTTTTTATATCAACGAATTAACCTTATTGATTTTACCGTTTAGAAAACACCAACTGTTAATGACGACGAAGGTAAATCGCCGATGGTTTCAAATCCACCGGAAAAAGACCAAGGTAAGTATTACTCTGTGACAATGACACTATTAACCATTAGTGAAATATACCAAGGCATGTATCATCTGATTATATCAGTATTTGGACAATTGAGATAGTGTTTACTTGACGGGATGAATTTGTAGTCTGCATGTGCATTATATGTGTTTATAGGTGATCTGTGTACACAGTTACACTACTATATTTCACAGCTTTTCAACAAGATGTTTTGACAAGTCTGGAACAAGTTGTTACAGTAAAGCCCCGCATAAACGAACCAATGAATTTTGACTTCAGGCTGAAGTGATTTTATATAATCTTACTTCACACTATACTTTTTTCTATTCTACACATTAATAGAGACTGTTGTTGCATACAGCAAAACTATTGCTATCACACTAATATGGTTCTCGTTACATATATCTAAACTTAAAAAACTTTTAAAAACTTGTATTTTGGGCGCTTAATTGCCCAAATTTTAGGCTGGTGGTTCTAAACCTACTGGCTCTTTTATGTGGGGCGTTACTGCATCGTCTTGTAACAAGTTGTTCCAATAGACTCGCAACAAGTTGGTTCCAACAATTCTGGTATCGTCTGCATGCACGTGACAAGTTGACAGGTAGCTACAGGTTCTTGTTGGAAACAACCTGTATCAGTCTTGTTGGAACAACTTGTAGCAAGTCTGTTACCGTCATTAACCCTGTAACACGATGCTAACAACTTGTTCCAGATTTGTTACAACAACTGAGAACAAGCAGTGCCAACACATCCTGGTATCGGCTGGACAACAACCTTGTTAAAACATCTGTGACAAGTTGCGTTGTTTTTAGGTGTATACGTTGTTCGTCTTGAGCGACGCATGCACAAGGGATGATGGTTTGTCCGCATTCGGAAATGACACCAGTAAACATCATGACTTTTAGCATGATCATCAGATAGTACGTCCAGTCTTAGCACTTGGCCGGAGTAGTGATGTAATATTTCAAATCCGACTATGAGGACTGGACTAGATTTCAAGTCCGCGCGATTTGATCACGTCCGAGGCAAAGCCGAGGACTGGATCAAAATGCGACAAATCTAGTCCAGTCCGAATTGGAGGATTTGAAATGACATCTCATACAAATAAATCACTACTTAATTAATTTTGATGCAGTCCAAGGCCGCTAGGACTGAATTAATTTTGATCCAGACCTATAGGACTGGATCAATATACTTCATCAGGTATCCAGTATTATCATGTAAGCAAAATAAAGCAATATGGTTGGCTAATTTACTCATGACTTATTAATTGTTTCAGATTGAGATTTCTAGTAATAATACAAATGGCCAATTAATTAAAGTGTTTTTCTCAAATCCGTTTTTCTCTTTTTCCCATACAGTTAGAAGAGTATTTATTTTCAAGTGTTATTGAGTATCATGTTTTTTTTCTTCTTTTTTTTCATTTTGCAGTTTGGTTGTGATTCCTCGAAAATCCTGACGGTCTCTAATCATTTCGTTTTTAAAATTTGAATAAAGTACTGCGCGCAGTCTTAGAAGTCTCTTGGGAGAAGACAAACTAGTTGCTGTAAATTTTGTTGTGAGAAGTGTACTGTACAAATAGATGACCGATGAGTGATGTAGAACAATGCCAACTGGCCTCCCTAGTTCTATTATATACCTGAGATACTGACATTTGAGCAACCTGTGAACACATCTACCTAGATTTTAATATCACAATTGCACCTGACAATAGGACGTGTCAGCAAATATTTCCCAAATTCGCTTAATAAGTACAAATACCAAGTCATTTTATATAGTGTGATTATAATGAATGAGTTTACCTTATTTTTTCTGCCAGTTTCGCGATTTCGCAGAGGGACGTCCCTGCTCCGCTCCCACCAATGCACTTAAAGGTTCAGTACTTAGTGACTAAAGTGTGTCTTTTGTGTGCAATCTGTTTTGAGATTACAGTACAGCAGGTATTGTCAAAGTTACTTTAGCAGTAGAACCTATATTAGTGATAACCTGGGATGCAGTATCTACACTATTTATTATCATAGCACTAAGAGTCAATAGACGTTTTTCGTAATGACGTCAAACGCGGAGAAACAATTATGCGATGTCCCACGGGAATATTTTAGCTACAATTCACAATGCAAGTCGTTGTCGAGCCAATCAAATGTCATAAAACATCAATGTAGTGTCAATTGTCGCTAAACGTTGTCTCTTGAGATATCACATTAAGTGTTTTCCCCTGCCTCGTACCCAGACGCTTTAAATATAATAGGGCTATACCATTAAGACTATTAAGGGATACATGAAGTATTGAGGTTGGGAAGGGGCACTCTTCCAATCAGCCCCTCCGCGCTTCTCTCGCCACTACAACATTTCATACTCAGTCAAACCATATACGCTGTTTTTTTTACAAAGAGACGCCTGGGTACGAGGCAGGTGTTTTCTCCGTTTGACGTCCTTACGAAAAAGGTCCTAATTGTATAGTGTATTTCCAAAATCAAGACTTTTTTAATTTATTTTATATACTTACGCAACTTTGTAAAAGTTTAATTTAGTTATGTCGAACGTAGGTGATGTTAAGGTGATGTTAAGTCAGGTTTATACGATCAATGTTTTTTACAGATGCATTTCATCCTCACAGAAACATGAGGAGAACATTTTCAACATGATTTCTTGTTGGAAATTTTCCCTTTATATTTCTCTGAGGATGGTTCGAATGCGAACCCAAAGTTGCGAGAAATTAAGTTAAACTTTCTCATTAATAATATTATTATAAGGACTATGTTTAAAGTTAATTTGTTCAAACGCCTCGAGAGTTGAATCAAAACATGAGTTTACAAGATTACAAAATATGCGCGTTTAATTTGATTACAAGAGATGACACATGCATGTTCAATCAATAATAGTGCATGGGGTGTTTGTATTTTGACCAACGTCTTGCTCACATCGAACTATTCGTCATTCGTAGTGTATCTTTCAACAGTATTTAAAAATCGTCGGCAAGAATCGTGTACCACGCACCAATTTTTAACTCGATATGTAGTTTCATTTTAAATCTTCGATCGTAAAATACAATTATAAGAAATGCTTGTATGATGTTACTCTGAGTGTATATCCACACCGGGCAGGCTTGAAAAATATGCCTGGCCACGGTGGACCGGATTCGAACCTACGGCCTTTGGAATACTAGCCCAATCCAATGCTCTGCCAACTGAGCTACGCGGTCAGGTCGGTTCGAGCATGCGAAATATCGCATACTCGAGCCGACCTGACCCTGTAGCTCAGTTGGCAGAGCATTGGGCTACTATTCCAAAGGTCGTAGGTTCGAATCTCACCGTGGCCAGGCATATTTTTCAAGCCTGCCCGGTGTGGATATACACTCAGAATAACATCACACAAGCATCTTATTCACCTGAGTACATTACACCAACACAGCAAATATCATAATTATAAGAAAGCTTCGGATTGATAGGGATTCGACTACCTGAAAAATACGAGGAGAACTTCGACGTTACGAGCGAAGGCCCTCCTTGTGTTTCCAGGTAGTTGCATCCCTATCAATTTGAAGGTTTCTTATTATCGGCACTACCTACACAGCTACACTACAGTGGCACAGACTGTTCAAGGTTATATCTGAAATAATATTATAGTCCAGTAATGCCTGCCAGTATATGGCAGTCTGGCAGAAGTAATACTTAATGATAATTGCATGTGGAATGTAGTAGATGTGTAATGTTATGTTAACTTTGTAAATTGTAGTCCGCATATTTTTCAGACAAAAAGTGGATGTCAGTAACTACTCTAATTTAATACACGTTAGCTAATTATCTGCATGAAGATATCGATTTTTAGCACTAATATATGCATCGAAAATCAATAGTCTTATTCTTATCATTGAAATAAATTAACTTAATTGTTTTTTATAGTATAAATGCAATAGTTAATACCATAGACTGGGGGGGGGGAGAACTTGTCCCCCCAGTCCCTGTTTTGGCGCTCCAGTGAACCATGTTGTCCCCCACCCTATTGAAGGTCCCTTCTGTCTACAATATAAGCAAAAGAGGGAAGAATAACTTAGTTAAGAAGAGTATTTTAGTATTCCCATGACCAAAACTTTGTCTCTAAAAATGCCGAAAATCAAGACCCAGACACTTTTAATTAAGTGTATTAAAATACAACATTGTTCTGGGCCTGACAAGTTCCCACTTTTCCCGTTCACCACCTTCTAGTTGGGTACCTTTCTCTTGATGGCCCTCCACTGACAAATTCTTAAAAGAGGCCCTGTGTTTTCACCGTGTTACAAAGTTGAAGACGATAACAGACTTGTTACAAGTTGTTCCAACAAGACTAATACAGGCTTTCGTAACAAGTTGCTACGAGCTTGCTGTCATCTGCAACCTGTTAACAACTTGATACGTGCAGACAATATCAGACTTGTTGGCACAACTTGCTGCGAGTCTGTTGGCCTCTTCAATCTTGTTACAAGATATAACAACTGGCTAGACTTCTAGTCAACAACTGGGACCAAGCCATGCGAACACATCTTGTTGACAAGCTGTGAGATTTTATGTGGGTATAAGGGAGGACACCGCAATTACTAAAAGGTGGGATCAGGACTTTTTCTACTTGCCTGAATAGCAGGGCAAGGAATTTCTATACAAGCCATTAGAGAAGGGTGCCCATAGGCGTACGGGACATGGTGGCAACTCCCCCCCCCCCCACAATTTTGGAAAACCATGGAAATTTGGGCAAATACTTGGAAAAATCAGGAAAATTCGGGCAGATTTATCAGAAAATATGTTAAATTCAGGTTATCTCACTACAATCATCCATAAAAATTTGGGCAATCTTTCAACTGCCCCCCCCCCGGAAAGCATCAGCCCCGTACGCCTATGAGGGTACCTAGTTTTTTATTGGACAGATAAATGCAGGAGAATATATAATATGCCGGGTGGGCGTGTGACACATACGTATACAGTAGCTGTCTGCTAACCTCTTGCATCCATAACAACGTTTCCTATCTTTCTTTATGATCCGCCTAATAGCCGGGGAGTCCAATAACGTGTACGAACAGCCAGCTCCGTCATGTAATGTTTGTTGACTTGATTCTCTGTGAAATAAGACCATGGTCCGGGTTATAAATTGGCTACTCTCCTTGCATACGTCCGCGGCATTCTAATTGCCCATCTTTGCCAGCTAGGTTGTAAGTTCAAAGAAATAATTCAATTTTCCTGAGCTCTCTTAATGTAGAACAAACGCTGGCGGTCAATTTCACTGGTAGTCAACTGTCCTATGAGCCCGACATTGTTCTTCATTGTCAGCTTGAGATGTCTGAGCTAGAAGCATACTCGACACATCCACCGATTCCTTGCCTGAAGACATAATAATCCAATTACCGTAGCCTGAAACTAAGTACCGAACCGAGTCAACTCAGCTACTGGTTGACGTGAAAGATGTAGTCTAGGAGGTTTATCTGTCTTCACGATCACCTTCGCGAACTCACTTCCCCGAGAATTATATGAACTGAATGTTCATATTTCATGTCGTGATCTTCCATGATAGGAACTCCTTTCATATCGTGCTTAATAATCTCTTCATACCCTGGGCTTCCCAAAGTTAATAGTTCGTTCTTGCTAAATATAGTTACTTCCACTGACAAGGAGAATTCACCAGTGAGTCGCACAATTTGAATACTTGATAGCTCAACCTCTCTAGTTGTTCTTCCAAGCTAAGCATCATGTCGATCTCCTTTACCTCTTTCATGGAGCATCGTTTGGGAATCTAATCTAATAGTGCACCGACACATAGGAGCTCCCTGTATCAGTGTCTAATATGGCCCTACACTTGAACCGACCAATGCAACCTGTACGGGGATGCTCCAAGGAACAGTTCTGTCATCTGAACACAAATTGATGTGTGACGTCTCCTTTGCCATTTTTAACATCCCAACTTATTTTTGCAATCACTGGCAATGAATTTTCTTTCGTTCCTCTCGGGTTTTGACTGTCGAAAAGCTCGTCGCTTTATGTGTGCTTTCTTCACAGAAAACACATTCTGGTCGCCGTAATTTCTGTTTGGCATCTTGAGTATGGTAGAACCTTAAGTGACCTTTTCCTTTCCCACAATCACACCATGCTGTTTGTTGCTCTGATTTTTCTTCTTTTGGGTTGATTTCACGCCACGTTTATAGGGTTCTTAGGAGGTCTTCGTAGTATCCCCAGTTTTGCTAGTCCTCACTGATCTCTTCTGCATCCTTGCCATTAATAACTGGTAAGCTCATAATGTTAACCACATATGTATTCACAACATTAGCCGTCTGTCCTTATTCCAATTCTGATTCCATAACCCGCTTCTCTGAATGGACGATCATCGGGACAGTCAATCAAGGAGAAACACGTAGAACCAAGGAAAACCAACGAGAACCAAGTAGAACCAACGGAAATAAAGTATCATCCAAGCAGAACCAAGGAAAACTAAGCAGAAACGAATAGATCCGAATAGAGCCAACGAGAACCAAGATGAAACAAGTAGTAGATTGAACGAACTAGACCCAAGTACAACCAAGGAGAACGAACTAGAACCAACGAGAACCAAGCAGAACGAACGAGACCAAAGTAGATCCAAGCAGAATCAAGTCTAACGAAGTCTAATCAACCTGAGTCAACTAGAACCAAGGAGAAACAACGAGAGCCAAGTAGAAAGACCGACAACAAAGAAGATCTAAGTAGCACGAGACAGAGCCAAGGAGTACCAATTACATCCAAGCAGAATCAAAGAGAACCAAGGCGAACCGAACTGAAGCATGTAGAACCAAGGCGAAACAAGTAAAACCATGCAGAACCAAAAATAAAACAGAACCAAGGAAAACTTAGTAGAACCAAGGGGGACCAATGAGAGCAAAGTAGACTGAAGTAGAACTAAGTAGATCCAAGGAGAACTTAGTAGAACCAAGGGGGACCAATGAGAGCAAAGTAGACTGAAGTAGAACTAAGTAGATCCAAGGAGAACTTAGGAGAGCCAAGTAGAACCATGTAGAACAAAGTGGAAACAAGGAGAACAAAGTGGATCCAAGAAGAACCCAGTTCAGCCAAAGAGAACCAAGTAGAACCAAGGAGGACCAGGGCGAACCAAGGAGAAGCAAATAGAACTACCACGAACCAAGTAGCGCCAATCAGAGCCAACTAAAACCAAGTTGAACCAACTAGATCCATGTAGAACAAAGGAGAGCCAAATATAGCCAACGACAACCAACAAGAATTAAGTAGAATCAGGGAGAGCAAAGCACATCCAAGCAGAACCACGAGAACAGAACCAAGGAAAAGGAGGTAGAGCTAAGGTCAATCGTGGAAAACCAGGTTGAAAGAAGGACAATCAAGAGAAACGAAGGAAAGTCAAGGAGAACCAAGACGAATCAAATAGAACCAAGTAGAGCCAAGTGGAACAAAGACGAACTAAGTAGAACTATGTAAAATCTAGGAGAAACAAGAACCGAGGAGAAACAAGAAGAGCCAAAGAGAACCAACTGGAACCAAGGAAAACCGAGAAGAGCTAACTTTAGCAGAATTAAGTTGAACTAAGTGGGACATGGCAGAACCAAGAGAAGCAAGGAAAGCGAGCAGGATTAATGTGAATCGTAGAGAACCAAGTTGAAACAAGCAGAAGCAAGGAAAGTCGAAGAGAATTACCAAGGAAAATCGAGGGAATTAAGAAGAACGAAGTAGAAGCAAGCTGAAGCAAGGGGAACTAGGGAGGACCCACCAGACCCAAGTAGAGACAAGAAAAACCGGACAGAACCCAGGAAAACCAAGCAGAAATAGGGAGAACCAGGGCAGGGCCGTAGCGAAGGGGGTATTGGGGGGGGGGTTAACCCCCCACCCCAACTTTTTTAGAATTAACATATTCGGAAAATCAGGTTGGTCATTCGGAAAATTACGGCAGTAATAGTATAACAAAATTTTAGTTGTTATTTACCTGAACAGAGAAAATATTATATAATTGTATTGTCTGTATCATAAACTGATTTACAAAATCACGGCATTTACATGGATAACATTTAACAAATCGTAGAGTCGGTAAATGTTTTTTGGTCTATTACTTCCCAGGGCCGTAGCAACGGGTCGGGGGAGGGGGCAGTCCTCAATATATCTTTAAAATACTGACAATTGATTAATTTTAAGCGGCTACATTACCCATGGCAAACCGCAAAGAATCGCATTACCCATATACGCCTAGCTTCGCCCAATTAGTTCTTCTAAATTGTAAGCAAATTAATTGTAAATTTCGACGTGCTAAAACTTTGTTTTCTGACCATAAGAATTCTGTCAAAACTTCCCCCAAAGTCCACGAAATGGCATTTCAGCGGACTCTAAATTTAAAAATTTCCTCGGGTCTTCGGCCCTAGCCACTCCCTATCTAAAAGAACTTCCTACGGAACTGCACGCTTCTGTACGGAACTGCACGCTTCTGTAATGTCCGTGCGTAAAATATGAGTATTTTTGTTTGTAAATTGCTTTTTCATTTTCCGGATAGCAAACACCTTCGTGGCTTCGTATGCCATGAAATATTCGGAAATTTTTTTCGTCATTCGGAAATTTTTGGCCTACACCCCCCCCCCCCAACTATACATGCTTAGCTACGGCCCTGAACCAGGGAGAAGTGGAGAGTCAAGTAGAACCAGGGAGAACGAAGGAATATATACCAAGTAGAGCAAAAGAGACCCAATTAGTAGAACCAACGAGAACGAAGTAGAACCAAGCATAACGACGAAGAACCAAGAAAAACCAAGTGGAACTAAGGGAAATCGTGGAGAACTAGGTTGAAACGACGAGAGCCAAGAAGAAACAATGACTCTCCTTGGTTTCCTTGTTTCAACCTAGTTCTCCACGATTCACTTTAGTTCCACTTGGTTCTCGTTAGTTTTCCTTGGTTCTCAGGGGCGTAGCGTGCGGGGGGGGGGGTGACACCCCCCCAGTTTTAGTGAGGTAGTCGGTAAAACGCGAATTAGTTATTCGGTAATGGCAAGAGCCATGACAGCGGTCGGTAAAACAAATCGGTTAAAGTGGAATTTTGCTCCTCGGTAAATTAAATTAATGTTGTGCCTTGTTCTCCGATAAAGTTATGCAAAATGTACGTAATTCTTCAGTATTAAAACACTTATAGTAAATATCTACGCATAAGCATTGGAGCCCCTAATTTCCTATCGTATTACACTTGCAAGATAGAGCTGCGATAACAGTCGGTTCTGATTGGACATGTTCAACTGTGCGCGAACTTTTGACCTTGATACAATGATACGCAAAAGAATTAAATTAAAGATTATACTTATATATTTGTTATTGACACGCGGTGCTCATAAAATGTTTCGCCAATTTTTCAAGTCTGTTCATTACAATAAACAACAAGATAAATGCCATTGGGTAAAATAACTTATCGCGAAGTAACAAAGACAACAATTATTCCAATTAATAAAGCATTTGCTACGTTTCTGGTTCTACGTTATTTCTAGACGGCTGACAATCTCGTTCCCAGAGTATGCCTGTCCCGCGAACAGGCATACTCTGGGAACGAGATTGGACGGCTGACTAAAGTCACGGTAAGTGTCATTAAATTAAACGCGCGCTGAAATATTTATTTGTCAATTGCTGTATAGCTGTTACGGTATATGTTATATGTAGCGTATAAGGGGCGGTCACGGATTCTAATAAAACCTCACGGTGAGCTCACACTCAGAGTCTCACAGCTTGTTAATATCTGACGGATTCTCACGGATTTCGAAAATAACACAACTTCAACAATATGGTTTTGTTTGATATAAATAAAAGCTACCAAACCTTGTGTGTATAAGGTACAGAAGGCTCTGAAAATGCCATTTCCAACGATCTAGAGACTCCATATTTTCAAAAATTTTCCGCTCGGGGCCAACCATGGTGGCGCCTCGTGGCGCGGGGTCGGTAAAACTTAGATGTTACACCCCCCAGTTAAAAAGGTCATGCTACGCCCCTGCTCATATGAACGCGCACATGAACGCAATGTGACTTTTCATATTATTTTCATACCAAGGCGGGATCTCGCTTGTAAAATTGTCGAAATGTTTTCGTGAAAATACAAGAATAAGCGCCGAGAAATTCTGGAAAACTGTAATGATTCATATGTACATGTATTTTTGAGCTATTATATTTCAAAGGCAAAGCGCGTACATTCTATCTCAGGCGGCCGATCAGTTATTTGAGGAAAGTGTTCACATGGTAAAATATTCATCTCGCCTAGGCGATATCCCGCATCATTCTGCCGGGAATTCGCCAAGGCGAGTTACTTGGCTAAATCATATAAACAGTCACCCATTTCTCTACTGATAGTCGGAATCTCGCCGTTGCCAAGTAACTCGCCTCGTAGTGCTGTGCAAACTCCGGGTTTTTGAGGCTCCGGCCAAAAAAACTCGGCAGGAAATTTCCAGCTCCGGCAAATTCGTGAAAATACGAAATTTAATGGAAATTTTACAAGCACTATCGCCTACTTCGCTGAACATTTCGTACTATGTTTGTGGCAAGCCTATGCAGTATCAATGCGAGTATTTACTTTTTCGTCCATGGATTCAGATTTTTCGCCGATGTCCGACATTAAGCAATTTAAGCCTGTTTTCCACTAGCGAATTTCTTCTTCGCGCGAAGCGAATTTTTTATTGTTAAAATTGAAAAGAATTTATTAAAAATTTAATTAGTTCCGGCCGAGAACAAAAGATTCGCGCGACAAATTTCGCTAGTGGAAAACCGACTTTAATTTGCAGCACAAATAAGTGCTGCCGGAGTTGAACAAACTCCGGCTCCGGCAAAATAAGCCAAAACAACGGCGCACAGCATGCACTATCGCCTCGCCGGGTAACTCGCCTCCATATAAACAGGCACTAGATAAAATTTATTGGTAGAATGTTAGACTTGCACCATCCGAAGATTTGAAGATTCAGCTGTAGTTTAATTCCGGCTTGGAATAAACACATATTCCCGAGGTGCCTCAAAATAACGTACTTATTTTTCACATTGCGAGGTTGCGTTAATGAGTCAGAATAGAAAGAATTCTTCCTTCTTAAAGGGGATATATTAGAGGGGAATTGATTAGAGGGGAATATTGAATATATTCCCCGATAAGAACAAAGGAAACCGAGCTATGTGAAAAATAATATACATTATACTTATAATTCCACCTTATGTGGCTTGAAGCAGTTGTTGTAGAAGGTCACATCGAGATTTCTGCGTGTTAAATCCTTTCGAGAACGCATGGAAAGCCATTCACATAGTCTATATATTTCTAATGATTTTCCAAATATAGACTTCCACTAAAGTTTGTTTAGCCCCCCTCCCCAAACAAACCAATCTTCCACGGCCTATATGTTCTTTTATAGCATAAAATTCCACTATACGCATATTCATATAATTCATTAATTCGGCGTATTATACCCATTCAATGACATTTATGTATCTGTTATTTATTTATTAATCACTCAAACTCTATTAATTTAATCTCAACTCTTGACACTGAACTGCAATCTGTTTGTTTAGAACCATGTATACTGCACGAGAGAGAAATAGTGGTTGTAACGTCCCTGATAAGTACCATTGGTATCCCGTACTTCGCAAAAAAGATGCAAGACTGTCAGAAAATGGCCTTTTACCTGAGCAAAGAGAATCTACTTGGAACAAACTCCACAACCACTTATTTTCCTATCAAAATACATTCCTAGGTTTTCAGGTTAACCAAAGCTTTGATTCCGAAAGAGCAAAACCATTCTTGGATGTCGCACTCAACAATTGTGGCGATCCATTCTCACCATCTTCACAATACGCTACGAACACTAAAGTCATGGAGTGTGCCGTTCTCGATTATTTTGCTAAACTATGGGGGATACAGCAATCCGATGCTTCAAATGAGGAAGAACGCGCATACTGGGGGTACATTACATCCAATGGCAGCAGTGAAGGCAACCTTCTCGCTTTGTTTAATGCAAGGGATTATTTGGCAGGCATGCCACTCAATGATCATATAGTAGATCCTGACAGCTCCAAATCCCCAAACAGAGGAGACCTTGATACCAATGAAACTCGACCAATCTGGGAAGATAACGGGCATTCTGTGGTTAATAGATCAAATAATCCCCGTATGAACGCATACGTTTCGTCTCACGATCACCACACTGAAAATGTACCACTTGTGAAGGACAATCCGAACAATTTTATACCAATTGTGTTCCTTGCTGAAGAAAGTTATCACGGATTTGAAAAGGCATTACGAGTGTTACAGATGAAAACATTCCGAGATATTGGCAGTGGAAATTTTCCTTGTCCGTTGAAATATCCAGATGACTACCCTAGCAGTTTCAACGACGAATTCCTGGATCAAAACGGTTGGCCACGTGCAGTGCCAGTTGAAACTGATGGCTCAATTAGCATCCCATGTCTAGTGAAACTCGTCACCGCCTTCGTATCGAGAGGCTTTCCTCCGCTGGTAGTTTTTACATGTGGTACCACATTTAAAGGAGCTAACGACAATCCACAAGCTGCCATCAGTGAACTTGTGCCCATTTTGAAAGAACATGGCATGTATGAACGCCGTGTATATTCTCCAGAACACCCAACTAAATCTGATACTCGCAATGGATTTTGGTTTCATGTTGACGGTGCCTTAGGCGGAGCCCATCTCCGGTTTCTTGAGATGGCAATAAATCAAGGTTTAGTTCATAACATGTTTCCAAATGTTTTCCCCGTGTTTGATTTCCGTATTCCTGAAGTGAAATCTATTGCAATGAGTCTACACAAGTGGTTTGGATGTCCTGTTCCTGCTGCAGTATTTATGATGAGAAAGAAGGATCAAGTGAAACCGCCTAACAATCCTTTGTATATTGGTGGCCTTGATAGCACTCTGTCTGGCTCCAGAGGCGGACACAGTGTATTGGTCATGTGGGATCTGCTTTCAAAGAAATCTTACGACGATTTTAAAGAAATAGCCGTAAGTGGAGTGCAAATGTTGGCCTTTTCACTGAAAAAGTTACAAGAGCTGCAAAAGGAACTTTCCTTGGACTTGTGGTTATCACACGCACCGGGTTCATTGTTTGTTTATTTCAGACAACCAAGAGAAGATATCGTGCTCCGTTATTCTTTGGGTTCAGAACCGATGAAAGTAAAAACAGTGGATGGTACGTTCGAACAAAGGATCTATTCCCATATTTGTCTAATGCCACATGTAACCAAGAATTTAGTTCTGCGATTCATCGAAGAGTTGCGAGGACCTGGAGCATTTCCAATTCAAAACTAACTTATTGCATTATAATGATACATTTTGGTTCTATTTGTAGACGTAGCACAGACAACTGTATAGGCTGCAGCTGCGCTTTTATAGGAGCGCTTTTTGCAAGTATTGGGAAGTAGACATAGCTAGTAATTAATAATAATTATTAGTTTTATGTATGTATCAGTCTACAACAGTCGGCACACTACAGGACAAATAACATTCTCCGTTGCATGTCTTTGTAAATCAATGTTCTGTTGTTGGCGACTTAATCTGAATAATGGCTGAAAAAACTAGCACTAATACATACTAGGGTGAATAATTAAATATTTTGGGATACGCATAATAAATGTTCAGGACACTGATCAAGTTGAAATTAGAAAATTTTAATAGTGCTTTACCTTAAATTTATTTTATTGGCACAATAAAAGGAAGTTAACTGGGAATTAAGAGATATATATACTAAAACTGTTTGTATATACCAGTGTTGGTAATACCAAAGTGAAAATGCTGTGCTGAGTGGTTATATCACTACCTTAAAAAATAAGCAGAAACTCGACGTTTCGAGCGAAGGCCCTTCGTCAAGAGTTAGTGACTCTTATTTTTTAAGGTAGTAATATAACCACTCAGCACGGAAATTAAGAGAGACTGTTACGCATAACAAGTTGTTGTATGAATATATAATGTTAATATATATAATGAGAGCTATAGCAACGAGGCGTTCTCGATCAGCTGCTTCAAGCTTCCCGCCCATGTTTCCCCAATTCCCATGCACCCTTTGTCGTCGGTTTGTTTTTGTCGCTGCTTGTTCATGTTTTTTCCACGTGGGTTCCACACTCAGGTCCAGTTAAAAGGTCTTTTCCCGATGCGAATCATCCTATTGTTTCTCCTGGGACCATCCCTTTCAACCTCGCAAGCCAGGCCCTCTACTTCCGCTTCCCTCCCAAACACGCTCCTTATCAATATAATAGTCGAATCAATATCCAAAACACTATTTACAGTGTTATTTTCAAGTCTAGCAGCTGTATAGGAGTTTGTATGCGTTTCATTTACCACAGGCTCTC
>CACRXK020002450.1:31534-43365 GCA_902702795.2 Paramuricea clavata | reverse complement strand
CACTCTTAAAACCGGTTCAACACATTTGTAATACATTTAATAATAACACATTTTGCTAGCTCTTGCTAATGTTTCAACGCAATCATCGTCCCGGCATTTATGTGCGATATTACATACACGACAATGAATATGACAATATGTTCGCACGTAACAAATACAACATACAAACTCCCGCCCACAATTATAAAAGTTTGCCGGCCGAGTACATTTATCATGTTCACAAGTTATGTTCCACATTTGTATTATTTGTTGTACATCAAACATTGGTCGATCCATTTCAAACAAACATCTATCGCATCTAAAATCCTCAAAATCTAGCGTACTTTCTCTTCTTGTATAATGAAGTGGTAATTTTGTATTGTTCGGTCCAAATTCTTCACACCGCCGACACTTTCTGAAATGGATTTCCATTGCTTTGCCTTCGGTACAATATTTCTGTTCAATCCCTCTTTGACGTACAAATAACAAGCAATATCAAAAAAAAAAAAAGCAGAATCAACCGCTTCTTGCTAAGTCAGCACAAACGGGCCTGGGCAATGCAGTAAAAGTACAATGTGTTCAGCCATGTACAACAGTTAATGACTTTTGCTATTCAACCCGGATTAGTGATATTCAAATTTCGCCAGGTTAGTAGTCGCGTAACCACGCAATTAAACGTTGTATCCAAGATTGTTTTATTTCAAAGCTAGCTATGTCCACCTGTTTTAATTCCCATACACAGATTTCTACGGCTTCTTGCACAATTTCAGGCTCACAAAAATCACTGACTTTGTAAACTAAAGTCAAGTAAGCCATAATTCGACCAAAATTTGAAGGGTCTAATTCCTGATAGATTACACACAAATTTTCAAGTACGTTTTCTCGTCCAATACGAGCTATCATGCTTTCAAATAAACCCCCATGCTTTTCCAAAAGCAATTTTAAATGGAAACGAAAAGTATTCACACTCAATTCAATGTTATTTTCCCTTAAAACCGCCATTATTAACCCTTCCGCCATCTTGAAACAAAATGGCGACTAATCGGAAAGCTCTCGTTGTTTTATCATCGGAGAACCTCCGGAAAATACGTCATCGATTATGCAAATTAATAATCGGAAAGCCCTCGTTGTTTTATCATCATCGGAGAACCTCCGGAAAATACGTCATCGATTATGCAAATTAATAATCGGAAAGCCCTCGTTGTTTTATCATCATCGGAGAACCTTCGGAAAAATACGTCATCGATTATGCAAATTAATTTGCATAACTCATGAATTATTAAGGGTAACTAGGCTAATTATGCGCATAGAATGGGGTCCATTAAGCCCGAGATATAACTACTCCAGTTTATGCTTCAATATTACTCTTTTAAACCGTAAATATAGCGAAACAACAAAAATGCCGAGAACTTTGGCAATACGCGTGACGTCACAGATTGCAACTAGGTTTAGACTGTGACGTCAGCTAGTGTCCTATCCATTTATTTTATTATCCATGGTATATACAATGCAGCGTTTTTCTGATGAATATATTTGTTATTTCTCATAACACTACAGATGCTCACATTGAAAAAGAGAGAAGGAAACGACAGGCTGAGGAGAGGAAACGCAAAGAAAAAGAAGCAGAAGAGAAGAGGAAGGCGGCGGAACGGAAGAAGGATATGGACAGGATAAAGAAGGAATTGAGAGCAAAGAGAGAGGCTGAGAGGAAGGCGGAGCTTGAAGCTGAAAGACGGCGTGCTGCCGCTGCTGCGGCTGCCCAGCAAAGTAAGCTTTCTCTCAATTTTCTTGCAGTCGGTTGGTCATTTGCTCGTTAGGTTGGCTGGTCGGTCAGTCAGTTGGTCGGCTGGTCGGTCGGTCGGCTGGTCGGTTAGTTGTTTGGTCGGTTGGCTGGTCGGTCCATCAGTTGCTTGGTCGGTCGATCGGTCACTTGTTTGGTCGGTTAGCTGTTTGGTCGGTTGGCTGGTTGGTCGGTCGGCTGGTCGGTTGGCTAGTTGGTCGGCTGGTCGGTTGGCTGGTCGGTCGGTCCATCAGTTGCTTGGTCGGTCGGTCGGTTGGTCAGTTGTCTGGTTGGTTGGCTGGTCTGTTGGCCGGTTGGCTGGTTGGTCAATTGGTTGGTCCGTCAGTTGCTTGTTTGGTTGGCTGGTCTGTCGGTCAGTTGCTTGCTCGGTTAGTTGTTTGATCGGTTGGCTGGCTGGTCGGTCGGTCAGTTGTTTGGTCCGTCAGTTGCTTGGTCAGTTGCTTGGTCAGTTGCCTGGTCGGTCGTTCATGCAGTTGTGTGTCGGTTGCCTGGTCGGTCAGTCAGTTATTTGCTCGGTTAGTTGTTTGGTCGGTCGGTCGATCAGTTGTTTGGTCGGTTCGCTCAGGTGGTCAGTTGATTGGCCCGTCAGTTACTTGTTTAGTTGGCTGGTCGGTCGGCCTGTCAGTCAGTTGCTCAGTTGGTGAGTCGAGCGTTTCATCAGTTGATTGGAGCGTTTCATCAGTTGATCAGTTTATAGGCCAGTCTGTTGGCCGATCAGCCAGTCCACAATCCAGCCAGCAAGTCATTCGGTCGGTCCGTCTGTGTGTCAGTAAATCGGTCAGTCTCAAAAACAGTAGTAGTTCTCAGTGTCTCTAAAAGAACCATTTTTCATTCCTTTTGCTTTCACAGGAGCGAGTCTCCCAGCCTTCACTGTCGAGACCAGAAGGATTTCTCAACAGAAAACAACTCAGCCTAAAGACACCCCACGCCCTCAACCGTCACGACAGATAGTCGAACCTAAAAGGGCCCCGGCAAAAACGTCAACAGCACCAAAACCGCCAGGAGGAAAACAGGTTTACATCTCCCCAAACAGGTTACAACCGGTTGGACCACAAGCGTCACTCAGGAAAGGCCCTGATCGAAGTCAGCTTGTGTAAGTCCAGGATGTTGGCTACAGTTAAATTAGACTTGAGGAAAAGATCATTCCTTAGTGATTCAGTGTTACTACATAGAGGTCCAGTAAGAGTAATCTCTTATTGATCCAGTATTACTTCAGGAGGAAACCTAAACTAAACTAACTTTATTTATACTGGATAGCTCTATCAGTTCTAAACTGTTCTCCCTAGAGGTCCAGTAAGGATCATCTCTTATTGATCCAGTGTTACTATAGGAGGAAGCCTAAACGAAACTAGCTTTATTTATACTGGATAGCTCCATCAGCTCCAAACTGTTCTTCCTAGAGGTCCAATAAAGATCATCTCTTATTGATCCAGTGTTACTTCAGGAGGAAACCTAAACTAAACTAACTTTATTTATACTGGATAGATCTATCAGTTTTAAACTGTTCTCCCTAGAGGTCCAGTAAGATAATCTCTTATTGATACTGGATAGTTATATAAAGTTTATTAAATATTTTTTATTGCAGGCGTCATTATACGAGTGCTTCAGGAGCAAATAAGGCTCTCGTTTCTGGACCACAGAGAACGAACCGCAAAGGACCAAGTGCTGTTCAATCAAAAGTGTCTCTGAGCAAAGGTACGAAAATTCTTGCGTACTTCTTGGTAACTACATACTTGGGCGGTACAGTACATGTACCCTTCACTTTAAATTGTGTCTGGGATTGAGTTTCTGCAGTTGGCTGACTGTAATTTCACCTCAGTCGCATGTGAAAAGAGTATTCCAGTTTGACTCTACCAAACAGCACAGGTGTCCTTCCTTTATTGTATCTCTAGGAAAACCAGTTTAGAACTGATAGAACTATCCAGTATAAATAAAGTTAGTTTAGTTTAGGTTTCCTCTTGTAGTAACACTGGATCAATAAGAGATGATCCTTACTAGACCTCTAGGGGGAACAGTTTAGAACTGATAGAGCTATCCAGTATAAATAAAGTTAGTTTAGTTTAGGTTTCCCCCTGTAGTAACACTGGATCAATAAGAGATGATCCTTACTAGACCTCTAGGGAGAACAGTTTCGAACTGATATAGCTATCCAGTATAAATAAAGTTGTTTAGTTTAGGTTTCCTCCTGTAGTAACACTGGATCAATAAGAGATGATCCTTACTGGACCTCTAGGAAGAACAGTTTAGAACTGATAGAGCTATCCAGTATAAATAAAGTTAGTTTAGTTTAGGTTTCCTCCCGTAGTAACACTGGATCAATAAGAGATGATCCTTACTGGATTTCTAGGGAGAACAGTTTAGAACTTATAGACCTATCCAGGATTGTTAGTTCAGCTTCGAAATTAGTATATTGATGTTAAGTATACTACTTATTTAATTTACTCTGGGTTCTAGGCCCCCAAGCATCTCTCCGACAAGGAGCGCAATGTGGACTGGTCCACGGGCACCAACGATCAACTATAACTGGATATCAATCACCAATAATGAGTGCTGTGTGACTTTCACAATTAACTGTTGTTATAATTTTACATGTAAATGAAATAAATTATATATGCTTATTATTTGTGTCTTAAGTTAAACGAAAGATGTTTAGTGTCACAGTGCAACTTGCCTATTACAGTCAAACCGGATGTTCTCTTGCGAGCAATATTGTCCCACAATATTGTAATTTTGAAAGGCAGATTGCTCTGAGCAATTTGGAAGCGACGCGAACAAATTGCAAGTTGAAATTCACAAAAGATTTGTGAACAAAGTCTCTAAACAAAGCAATATTTTGGAACAATATTGAATATTGCAATGTTGCTCGCAAGAGAACATCCGATTTGACTGTAATTGGTCCGTTGGGTGGTTTCACTAACCACTATATCGTCCAGCAGATGGGTAGTGAATACCGTCAATCAGCAGTGATGAGAGTGAGAAAATAAATATGTTTTAAAATTATTTTCATCATATGTAGAAGTCTTGTAAATATAGAAATACAAGTAAATATAATTGAGAAATTTTATTATAATTTTCTTCCTTTCTATAAATGTCAAACATATATTTCACGTAACTTGCTAAACACGCATTATGTTGCAGATACACAGACCCACTCTATATGACCATTTAAAGATTCCGCTCGCAGGCCAGGACGGTACAGCTATGTTTGAAAGATCAGTCGTATTTGCTGTAGACTGTAGAGCCACAAAAGTGAAACTTACACAAAGTACGTACTGTATCCCAGCACGTGGCTAATAATAAATGCTCAAAAATTTCAAAAATGGCTTCCAAAAATATATAAGTTTTTCAAGTTTTTCACACTTATTTTGAAGATATTTATTCCTTTATTCACAACAGAAATGTACTTTTTGGTAAGTAAAAACATTAGGAATATATTATTAAACTATATTTTATATGTTACATGTAGAAAAATATCGATAAAATTAGCAAACAAATTGTGAGTTTTTCGTCAGATTTAAAATGTTTATTGCACACTGCACAGCGAGTTATATTTGGCCAAATTTCGGTCTGATATCGTATGAACATACAAGTTGTTACAAGTTGATGATAGCAAGTTCGTTTATGAACTGAATAAGCGGCCTGTATTAATAGTATTGTTGGAACAACTTGTAGCAATTAAGGCCAATTAAGTCTGTCACCGTCATCAACCTTGTAACAAGATGATAACAACTTGTTCCAGACTTGTCACAACAACATCTTGATATTGTTACAACTTGTTTGCAGATTTGTAACAACTTGTATGTGTTTTTTTTTACATATGTAGTTTCAACGATCTTCTAGCAAGTTCAGATCCACAATACATACCGTATTTACTCGATTGAGTGCCGCTCCCGATTGAGCGCCGCCCCCGAATGAGCGCCGCATTTGAGATCAAATTTTTTTAAAAAGCGCCGCCCCAGAATAAGCGCCACACTAAACAGTGTAATAATTTTCCACCGTCGAAATGGGGACATTTAGTGACAAAGATATTCAAAACTTGTTTATTTTATTGTTAAAAGTTCTTGATATAATTCACAAATAAAAGATTTGTGCATTGAGCGCCACCCCCGATTGAGCGCCGCCCTCGAATGAGCGCCGCATCTGAAGCTCTGGAAATTTAAAGAGCGCCGCGGCGCTCAAACGAGTAAATACGGTATACAATCTAAGTCTAATACACCCTTACACATCACACCCTAATACCGATCGCGCCATTTTATAATGTCGTTAATATCCGATATCATAATGAAGGCCAACCTGACCGAGATCACTTGTAATACCAGTACGAACCCACAAATGATACCAGCGTACATAACATGGTCCTTAAACCACGTCTCCAACGCTTCAACACACCCCGTCATATGTATCTTCTCCTCACGAGTATCTGCACCAAACGTTTTGGTGAACACGCCGAAACCGCACATCCGATTAAGTTTGTCGTCTCGACAACACGAGTGAGGTACCGAACAGAAACTGCCGATGTCGGAGATGCTTTCTTTGTAAATGGAACTGCAGTTAAAGTATGGATTTTTGCTCCAATCCTCGGGTTTGATAGAACCGCAACATTTGAGTTCGATTTGCATGTAATCGATCAACGATTGCAAATCTGGGTCGTCTTGGTACTTCAATATCGCTTCTTGGAAAACGTTGTCGATTTTTCGTTTTATCGAGTTCTTGGCGAAATACGCCCCAAGTCCGATAGCTATTTGCACCAAAATTATGAGTATAACGCAGGCATAGAAGAACCGCAACAGACACTTATTTTCCCGTAAAGCCCCAAGAGCGCCGCAGAAAGACACAATAAACACCACGACGCCTACCGTCAGCATTATCGCAGCCGGGTCGAGGAATAGCCCATCAAATTTTCCGTGTAATTTCCCCTTTTCTTGCAAAGCGATTATACCGATGGCACCGATAAACACTCCGCATAACAGGAAAAACATGTTTTTGAAAAACATGGTATATTTCACGCAACGAGACGTGCGCAGCTCGTTGCTAGGGTGGGATAATGGCTTGGCAACGTGGCTGGTACCATTGAGACCATTTTGAGCTGGGGCTACCTGAACTGCTCGAAGAGTCATTTTGAATTTTGGTTAATTTTAGTTCGTTGGTAGTTTTTTCTTTGTAAGAAAAGAAGTGCTTTTGGACTCGTTTCAACGTTAACTTTCGAACCGTATTTTCGAATTTTATTTTCCGTTTGTTCCTCGGAATAGAGTTTAGCCACTTTCCACGTCAATCTTTAAACCTCTTAACGTTATTTCTATCTTGATTCTGCGATCGAATTCGCTTGCCTTGCTTTAAGACTTTGGTAGTTTTGAAATGCCGAAACCGAGGGCTTTTCTTTTCGATGTGGAGTGGCTATGATTCGTTTCAGATTCGTGACGTACAGTACTGTTCTTATATTGCTTCTTTTACCAAATATAAGCCGACAGAAATGTACAACGTATGGGTTATTTAATGGTGTATAAATTTCCTTTTAAGCTTTTGTCTTCTTGACGGTGTTTTGCCACGCTTTTCTTTTCGTTCACCGACGGGCTCTTACGATCTTTTCTCGCTAATAAACTGTCTTCAGTGTCAAAAGAACTCTGTCGTGTTGTGAAATGACGAATATATCTGGTCTTCGTTTAGTCTTCTTAGCTTTAGGAAATCGTTGATGACTTTACAGTGTTCAACTGTGCCCCTTAGGTATTTTCCGTCTTTGAAACCGAAACCTCTTTCAACAAATGCGACCCCAATTAGCAACAGTGTGTTGCCGTATAATTTGCCTCCGTTGCGCTTGAAATCGCGCGAAATCTATCAGTTTTTTACGTGAAAGCAAAGGCGGTTAAGCGTCCTGATAAATGCGATTCACTTTTCCTTGTTTTGCCAAAGTTTTGATGACAGTTCACCTCTTGACTTTAATTCCGCTTAGAGAATGCTATCTGACGTAATTTTAAATGATTAATAGTCTTTCAACTCCGTCAACACGTTGAACAGAAAATCTCGAATTTTCCGTGAAGAAAAGAAAAAAGAGCTATTTGTTCTTGAAATACACGTATCTTTAAAAGTCAAACACTTTTAAATCGCACTCCTTGTTTCGTGTCGGCTGATGTGTTTTTAACGAATATTTTAATAACTTTCAAACGCGTCACGAGTGTATAATTAATCAGATAGTATCCCGAAGACCTTTTTCAAGTTCAGTGTAAATTATGTAATCCTCTTTGGTATTGCTTGTCGCGGGTCAAACCTCTTTTAATGTAATTGCACTTCGCGTTGCCTGACAACTGTGAACAGATGTCCTTTTTGTTTGGGTTTTTTGTTCTCTTATGAAAATATAACGTCGTGTAAGCGTTCACCTTGATATTTGTACAAGTCTGCGCAAGACACGCGATATCTTTAATGCTTTTCACAGCCGTGTATTAATGTTTCGAGAATAGTTTTATTCGAGTCTTCTACTACTCGCAAAATGCTTTCCCTAATTGTCCCACTGGAATTGTATACGCTCTTTGAACGTGTCACAAAGCGCAGGCCGATATCACAATAAACGCTTGCAACCTTTGCAAATTAACAGGATTACAGCGATCGATTACGCCTTTCGAATTGTATAAAAGTCGAGACGTCGTACAGATATATTAAAATGGTGCTTTTCTGCTTAGCCGTTTTGTCCAGCGATTTTCAAGTCACCAAATTTCTCAGATTCGGTTATATGCTTTCAAATGAATACCACAGAATAGCCAATATACGTAGAATCTTTGCAATTTGAAGCCAATTTCTTGCCGTAAGCTATACAGGCTAATTTGACTGTAGTGTTCTTTGCTCGTAAAACAATACACTGAATACACTACACACTATATATGATATCTCTACATCTTTACAGCCCGTTTAGGAATTTTATCAATCTTTGCTTATACACTCGCAGAATGTTGATTTTATGCTCGGACTATTAAAATTATCGCGGAATGGCCAATATCAGAATAACACTTTAAAAGCGTGTATATATATCCCCCTCGTTTTATACCTGTTAGCGTTACTGGTTCATAAATCACAATCCCTTTGCCCACACAAAACACGACAGACTTGCCTTGATGTCCAAAATCCTTTGATTTGCTACTTCAAAACAGCAGAGCAAAGCCTTTCGGTAAAACTATAATCTTCGAAGTATTTGTTTGACTGCGAACTAATTCGCTGAACAGCTGTCTCGGGTAAATAATTGCAGACGCAATGATTATCGGCAGATATTTGATCATAGCTTATTTATTGTTTGGGCTAAGTTGCTATTCGTTGCCAAGCGACAACACGCCATCCTATCTCCCAGACAAAATATATTGTTGAACATTTTTGCCGTGGACTTCTGCTGCCGGCAAAATACTATATATAGTTTTATAGGCCTTTTGGCGGTTTCGCACTGCGCACTTTTACTGCGCATTATGGCTATGACGTAATTGATGACATCACAGTGACGTCATCGTGAGCCCAGGGTCCACTGAAAAAGGTGTTGAAGCGGTTTTTGTACATGGAAATTTCAACTCTAACCAGAAATTCAACTATAGACCCTCTGATCTGACCTCTGACCCTATAGATTCCAGTGCAGCACTCTAACCAACTGAGCTACAGAGGGACAGTTGTCGAGCTCTAACCAACTGAGCTATACGGAGAGACAGTTGTCGAGCTCTAACCAACTGAGCTACAGAGAGACAGTTGTCGAGCTCTAACCAACTGAGCTACAGAGAGACAGTTGTTGAGCTCTAACCAACTGAGCTACAGAGAGACAGTTGTTCAGCTCTAATCAACTGAGCTACAGAGAGACAGTTGTCAAGCTCTAACCAACTGGGCTACAGCTGAGAACAGTTGTCAAGCTCTAACCAACTGAGCTACAGAGAGACAGTTGTCGAGCTCTAACCAACTGAGCTACAGAGAGACAGTTGTCGAGTTCTAACCAACTGAGCTACAGAGAGACAGTTGTCGAGTTCTAACCACCACAAGTTGATGTATATATATACTGAACTGATGCCAATGTACGTAAAAATGCACAAGTTGTTACAAATCTGTTCACAAGTTGTGTTCGCACTGCTTGTTCCCAGGCTGTTAACAACCCCTCTAACAAGCTCGATGGCATTATCAGACTTGTTACAAGAGTCTGATACAGTCATAATATAACAAGAATTTTACAAAGTTGTTCTAACAAGTCTGATACAGTCATGATATAACAAGAATGTTACAAGGTTGTTCTAACAAGTCTGATACAGTCATGATATAACAAGAATGTTACAAGGTTGTTCTAACAAGTCTGATACAGTCATGACATAACAAGCATGTTACAAGGTTGTTCTAACAAGTCTGATACAGTCATGATATAACAAGCATGTTACAAGGTTGTTCTAACAAGTCTGATACAGTCATGATATAACAAGCATGTTACAAGGTTGTTCTAACAAGTCTGATACAGTCATGATATAACAAGAACGTTACAAGGTTGTTCTAACAAGTCTGATACAGTCATGATATAACAAGAATGTTACAAGGTTGTTCTAACAAGTCTGATACAGTCATGATATAACAAGAATGTTACAAGGTTGTTCTAATAAGTCTGATACAGTCATGATATAACAAGAATGTTACAAGGTTGTTCTAACAAGTCTGATACAGTCATGATATAACAAGCATGTTACAAGGTTGTTCTAACAAGTCTGATACAGTCATGATATAACAAGCATGTTACAAGGTTGTTCAAACAAGTCTGATACAGTCATGATATAACAAGAATGTTACAAGGTTGTTCTAACAAGTCTGATACAGTCATGATATAACAAGAATGTTACAAGGTTGTTCTAACAAGTCTGATACAGTCATGATATAACAAGAATGTTACAAGGTTGTTCTAACAAGTCTGATACAGTCATGATATAACAAGAATGTTACAAGGTTGTTCTAACAAGTCTGATACAGTCATGATATAACAAGAATGTTACAAGGTTGTTCTAACAAGTCTGATACAGTCATGATATAACAAGAATGTTACAAAGTTGTTCTAACAAGTCTGATACAGTCATGATATAACAAGAATGTTACAAGGTTGTTCTAACAAGTCTGATACAGTCATGATATAACAAGAATGTTACAAGGTTGTTCAAACAAGTCTGATACAGTCATGATATAACAAGAATGTTACAAGGTTGTTCTAACAAGTCTGATACAGTCATGATATAACAAGCATGTTACAAGGTTGTTCTAACAAGTCTGATACAGTCATGATATAACAAGAATGTTACAAGGTTGTTCTAACAAGTCTGATACAGTCATGATATAACAAGAATATTACAAGGTTGTTCTAACAAGTCTGATACAGTCATGATATAACAAGAATGTTCCAAGGTTGTTCTAACAAGTCTGATACAGACATGATATAACAAGCATGTTACAAGGTTGTTCTAACAAGTCTGATACAGTCATGATATAACAAGAATGTTACAAGGTTGACGACACAAGGTTGTAACAATATTGTTATATCATGACTGTATCGGACTTGTTGGAACAACCTTGCAACAAGTCTGATATTATCAACAAGGTTGTTACAAATTTATAGCAGCTTGTTTCAAACTTGTTGACAACTTGGGACAAGCAGTGCGAACACAACTTGTTGATAGACTTGCTACAAGATGTGAGATTTTACGCGCGTGTGTGTCACAAACTGTGGCTATGAGGTGTTTAGGTATGCCACGAAAAGCCGCACATTTTTAGCCACAAACCGTGGCTACAGGGTATACCAAAACAGACGTATTTTATAGCCGAAAGCCGGAGGCTTGAAACTCTAGGCTTTGGTTACAAATTTTACACCACAACAATTTTTAAACTTTATTTACCTTACACGGGTTTGCAGTTTAGTAAACCTATTACATATTCGTACATTCTTTGCAAAAATACCAAAATCGTGCTGCAAGAGTAATTACTGGGGCAACCTACGATATTCGGTCATCTGAGTTACTCAATAATCTAAATTGGAAACCTCTAGAAGAAAGACGAAATTATCTTAAATCTA
>CACRXK020002450.1:12177-31514 GCA_902702795.2 Paramuricea clavata | reverse complement strand
TGTATATAGTTAACTTTTTGTAAATAGGTAATTTCACGCCCCTCATGGAAACCAGCCTTCCAACGGCTGTTGAGGCTAGCGTGGTCTAAATAAAGTTTTGTATGTATGTATGTATTCTCTGCTCATAAGGCAGTGAAATATGACAAGTTCTTCACAGAAGAATATATACTACTTTTAAAATGATCTTTAAATAATTTCCTTCAACGTGAAGTATACATTGTGCGGTTCCTCGCCAATCTTTTTGAACATGTTTTGCGACTATACTCTAAAACTATACTCTAAAAACACTACATTTAAAATTTCTTGGTTAGGAAATTAAAAACATATCACAAAACATATTCATTTTAAAGTTGGTATTTTGATACCCCATTATGAATTTTTAAGTATAAAATTTATGAATAATTATGGTGAGTATATATGAAGTCTATATGCACCCAATTCACATAAAATTTATGAATAATTATGGTGAGTATATATGAAGTCTATATGCACCCAATTCACATTTTCAAATAACTATATAGCATGCATGCCTAGTTACCACTGTTCTAATAATGTAAGCATAGAATGGAACAAAGATGCATTTAAATTATATATGTGAGTGAATTGATAACTCACATGCCTAGTTACCACTGTTCTGATAATGTAAGCGTAGAATGGAACAAAGATAACCAAGCATTTAAGTTATATATGTGAGTGAACTGAAAACTCACATGCCTAGTTACCACTGTGCTGATAATGTAAGCATACAGTGTGTCTCGAAAAAAAAGTGAACCCTTTCAAATTCAAATTGGCTATAACGCATTGTAGTAATTTGACAGCTCGAATTGCTTTGAATTAATGTTGGGTGAGAACACAAGGTCTTGTACTCACGGGACGGAAAAGAAATACTGTATTTAAGAGAAATACTGTATTTCCTTTAAATTTTGTCATTTTTATTTCTTTGAGTTTTGTCCCATGAGTACAAGACCTTGTGTTCTTACCCAACCATTAATTTAAAGCATTTAGAGCTGTCAAATTACAATACGTTATAGCTAATTTGAATTTGAAAGGGTTTAGTTTTTTTATACACTGTAGAATGGACTAAAGGTAGCCAAGCATTTGGTTTATATATGTGAGTGAATTGATAATTCATATGCCTAGTTACCACTGTTCTGATAATGTAAGCATAGAATGAAACAAAGATAGCCAAGCATTTAAATTATATATGTGAGTGAATTGATAACTCACATACCGCTAGTTACCACTGTTCTGATAATGTAAGCATATAATGGCAAAGGTAACTTTAGTGTACTTTCAGTGAATTGAGTGCAAACTGGTATATAAATATGTTTGTTATGTGTTTAATTTAGGGCTACATGTTTTTTATAAATATTGCCGGCGATTTATTCATTCGAGCAAATTTAACGTCTATATAGGCGCACTACCGCCCAATTTTGCCTTTACTGCGCCCACGATTATTTAATTATTTGGTCAGCGTTTAACTCCATGGCCTCCAGACGTTGCCATCGTCTGGCTCAGGGGCCTGTGAACTAGTGCGAGAAGTACTATTTTGACGCATTGAAGTTAAAACGCTATCATTGTTTGAAGTATCCGCAATTTTCCCAGAGAGTTCATGGCCGTGTGTTGTTGTAGACGTCGGAGAGCTTGGCTCTAGTTTAAATTGCTGACTCGGCAATATTTGCGGCTGCGGCAGCGCGGTATAAAAATTAGGAGTGGGCACTAATACGGCCGCTAATGTTCCGTTCGTTAGGGGAGTGGGCATCAGTTGCAACGAGGGGTTAAAATAATACGGTAATGGTTCGCGAGGGGTAATTGTTGATATTGATGGATCGCTTAGGATTGATGTGGATAACGATGGATCTTTTAGGATCGGCGTTGATACTTCGGGTGATTGATGGATGGATGTAGGGTAGACTGAGGGGTAATATTGTTTTGTTGATGCTTGATTGCTTAGCACGGCGTGGCAACTGTTAGATAAGTGTGTTAGGAGTCTGGCGCGGACTTTCACTTCAATATCTGGCGTGTCAATCAGAAATCGCCTTATCTCCATAGCGCTGTGGTTAAAACCTGCTCTGTAGTGAGCTAGGGCCATTGGGTCTGTTGTTGTTGACGCTGAAATTAATAAGATGAAATGAACATCACTCGATTTATACTGGATAGCTCTATCAATACTAAACTGTTCTCTTTAGAAGTCCAATAAGGTTATTGATCCAGTGTTACTGTACAGAAGGAAACCTATACCAAACTAACTTTATTTATAGTTGATAACTCTATCAGTTCTAAACCGTTCTTCCTAGAGGTCCAGTAAGGATCATCTCTTATTGATCCAGTGTTACTACATGATGAAACCTAAATTAAACTAACTTTATTGATACTGGATGGCTCTATCAGTTCTAAGCTGTTCTTCCTAGAGGTCTAGGAAGGATCATCTCTTTTTGATCCAGTGTTATTACAGGAGGAAACCTAAACAAAACTAACTTTATACTGGATAGCTCTATCAGTTCTAAACTGTTCTTCCTATAGAGGTCCAGTAAGAATCATCTCTTATTGATCCAGTGTTACTACAGGAGGAAACCTAAACTAAACTAACTTTATTTATACTGGATAGCTCTATCAGTTCTAAACTGTTCTTCTTAGAGGTCCAGTAAGGATCATCTCTTATTGATCCAATGTTACTACAGCAGGAAACCTAAACTAAACTAACTTTATACTGGATGACTCTATCAGTTTTAAACTGTTCTTCGTAAAGGTCCACCTATATCAGCAACGCCAATGAATCAGAAATCGAAAACTAAATGCCCTTCATTTGTGCAAAATTAATTTGTTTGGATACAAATGCTTGGTCGTTTAAAATCATTTAGTAACTACAAGCTTGCATTAATAACTACGGTCTACGGCAAAAACAATAAGATGCTGGTGTTAAATTGTGAACTATCCTTCCGCATTGTTTAAGAGAAGAAAGAGCTCTCGTACTCCGGATGTTTGAAGCTTTTAAATGTTTCCACCCAAAAAAATCAATTATTAATTCTTCCCGGGCCAAGTTCAAGACCCAATTCTAAATTTAGCAGACTTGCATTAACAACAACTCGCAAATAATTGACGGCTTTTTAAGGCAATTGTTAAAAGCATAGTGATTTTTCAAGTACGTTTTGTGGCCATTTAAGTGCTTCAGAGCAGATTACTCGAATTCCAAATCATTATTAAGCTAATTATCACAAAATGATGAACCATTGATATTGGAATAAAGCGCTCACTGAAGCATTCCTGCTTTCGTGCTAAGCAACCACTTGACTGTCGAAGTACCAGCTGTGCCGAAGGTAGCTCAATATATAAGTGGAGTGATAACTTTGGTACTAAAATTACTGGATATAGCACTATCAGTTCTAAAACTATTCGCCCTAGAGGTCCAGTAATTACAGTAAGGATCATCTCGTATTGATTCAGTGTTACTACAGGAGGAAACCTAAACTAACTTTATTTATACCAGATAGCTCTATCAGTTCTAAACTGTTCTTCCTAGAGGTCCAGTAAGAATCATCACTTATTGATCCAGTGTTACAGTACTACAGGAGGAAACCTATAAACTAACTTTATTTATATTGGATAGCTCTATCAGTTCTAAACTGTTCTCCCTAGAGGTCCAGTAAGAATCATCACTTATTGATTCAGTGTTACTACAGGAGGAAACCTAAACTAAACTAACTTTATTTATACTGGATAGCTCTATCAGTTCTAAACTGTTCTCTCTAGAGGTCCAGTAAGAATCATCTCTTATTGATCCAGTGTTACTACAGGAGGAAACCTTTACTAAACTAACTTTACATATACTGGATAGCTCTATTACTTCTAAACTGTTCTTCCTAGAGGTCCAGGAAGGATCATCTCTTATTGATCCAGTGTTACTACAGGAGGAAACCTTTGCTAAACTAACTTTATATATACTGCATAGCTATATCACTTCTAAACTGTTCTTCCTAGAGGTCCAGTAAGGATCATCTCTTATTGATCCAGTGTTACTACAGGAGGAAACCTTTACTAAACTAACTTTATTTATACTGGATAGCTCTATCACTTCTAAACTGTTCTTCCTAGAGGTCCAGTAAGAGTCATACTATCTTGTTGATCCAGTGTTACTACAGGAGGAAACCTAAACTAAACTAACTTTATTTACACTGGATAGCCCTATCAGTTCTAAACTGTTCTTCCTAGAGGTCCAGTAAGAATCATCTCTTATTGATCCAGTGTTACTACAGGAGGAAACCGAATCTAAACGAACATGTCACAAAACCTATGTAGATTCAATGGCTTCGTTATACGAGCTCTATTGTATTCAATATTACCAAATTTGACATATGTCTATGTTTATTTTTCAGATCGCAAATTGGGAATGTGTTTAAGCCCGCAGTCATCGGTGAGTTGCATTTCAATATGTTGTTTAGATTTTGGATTTGTTGTGTTTGCTCAATTAAGCCGAGGTATTCGCCAGTTCTCACCTTTCTCCTGCTGACTGCGTATTGATTTTAAATACTGGACTGTCATTTCCAATATGTCTGCCTTTTCCAACTTTGAACAACATGATGTACTCTGGTTAAAAAATGAAAAAAAGTAACCTTGAATTGGTCGTAATCTTTTTCAGATAGTTCAGACACAAACCATAACAGCTTATTGTAGAATACTTCCGACATTGGACCACCACGTTTGAGATATCTTTTTCAGATAGTTCAGACACAAACCATAACAGTTTATTGTAGAATACTACCGACATTGGACCACCATGTTTGAGATATCTTTTTCAGGTAGTTCACACACAAACCACGGCAGCTTATTGTAGAATACTACCTACACTGGATCACCTCGTTTGAGATATATTTTTCAGGTAGTTCAGACACAAACCACGACAGCTTATTGTAGAATACTACCTACACTGGACCACCACGTTTGAGATATCTTTTTTCATGTAGTTCAGACACAAACCACGGCAGCTTATTGTAGAATACCTACACTGGACCACCACGTTTGAGATATCTTTTTCAGGTAGTTCAGACACAAACCACGACAGCTTATTGTAGAATACTACCTACACTGGACCACCACGTTTGAGATATCTTTTTCAGGTAGTTCAGACACAAACCACGACAGCTTATTGTAGAATACTACCTGCACTGGACCACAACGATTGAGATGATTCATGACAATAAATAAAACATCATCAGGGATGGCAACATGACAGTTCAGTCATTAATAATTCAGTAAGAGTTTCCTCCAAAGCACAATACATTAAGACACTGAGTTGCCACCGCCCGGTAAAGTTACTCTCAATTCAAATAAGGAAATTGATTTCCTTATTGCCCTGTTGTGGCAATAATATCATGTTGACAGTCTTTTTGTTGGAATGCGTCTTTTAAGTGCCGAACTCTTTTTGTTTTAAAGTGTTGGACTTTCAACTGCGCCCTTTTGAATAGGGCAAAGTGCGTCATTTTAAAGTGGTGTTCGATCTCAGACGAATTTTACCAATTGCTATGTTTGCACAGCCCATAACTTTGCAATGAAAGCAAATCAATGGAAAACCTTACCAGTATAAATACTAGAGCTATCCAGTATAAATAAAGTTAGTTTAGTTTAGGTTTCCTCCTGTAGTAACACTGGATCAATAAGAGATGATCCTTACCAGACCTCTAGGAAGAACAGTTTAAAACTGATGAAGCTATGCAGTGTAAATAAAGTTGGTTTAGTTTAGGTTTCCTCCTGTAGTAACACTGGATCAATATGAGATGATCCTTACTAGACCTCTAGGAAGAACAGTTTAAAACTGATGAAGCTATCAAGTGTAAATAAAGTTGGTTTAGTTTAGGTTTCCTCCTGTAGTAACACTGGATCAATAAGAGATGATCCTTACTGGACCTCTAGGAAGAACAGTTTAAAACTGATGAAGCTATCAAGTGTAAATAAAGTTGGTTTAGTTTAGGTTTCCTCCTGTAGTAACACTGGATCAATAAGAGATGATCCTTACTGGACCTCTAGGAAGAACAGTTTAAAACTGATGAAGCTATCAAGTGTAAATAAAGTTGGTTTAGTTTAGGTTTCCTCCTGTAGTAACACTGGATCAATAAGAGATGATCCTTACTGGACCTCTAGGAAGAACAGTTTAAAACTGATGAAGCTATCAAGTGTAAATAAAGTTGGTTTAGTTTAGGTTTCCTCCTGTAGTAACACTGGATCAATAAGAGATGATCCTTACTGGACCTCTAGGAAGAACAGTTTAAAACTGATGAAGCTATCAAGTGTAAATAAAGTTGGTTTAGTTTAGGTTTCCTCCTGTAGTAACACTGGATCAATAAGAGATGATCCTTACTGGACCTCTAGGAAGAACAGTTTAAAACTGATGAAGCTATCAAGTGTAAATAAAGTTGGTTTAGTTTAGGTTTCCTCCTGTAGTAACACTGGATCAATAAGAGATGATCCTTACTGGACCTCTAGGAAGAACAGTTTAAAACTGATGAAGCTATCAAGTGTAAATAAAGTTGGTTTAGTTTAGGTTTCCTCCTGTAGTAACACTGGATCAATAAGAGATGATCCTTACTGGACCTCTAGGAAGAACAGTTTAAAACTGATGAAGCTATCAAGTGTAAATAAAGTTGGTTTAGTTTAGGTTTCCTCCTGTAGTAACACTGGATCAATATGAGATTATCCTACTGGACCTCTAGGGAGAACAGTTTAGAGCTGATAGAGCTATCAAGTATAAATAAAGTTAGTTTAGTTTAGGTTTCCTCCTGTAGTAACACTGGAGCAATAAGAGATCATCGTTACTGGACTTCTAGGGAGAACAGTTTAGAACTGATAGAACTATCCAGTATAAATAAAGTTAGTTTAGTTTAGGTTTCCTCCTGTAGTAACACTGGATCAATAAGCTAAGAGATGAGCGTTACTGGACCTCTAGGAAGAACAGTTTAGAACTGATAGAGCTATCAAGTATAAATAAAATTAGTTTAGTTTAGGTTTCCTCCTGTAGTAACACTGGAGCAATAAGAGATCATCCTTACTGGACCTCTAGGAAGAACAGTTTAGAACTGATAGAGCTTTCCAGTTTAAATAAAGTTAGTTTAGTTTGGTTTCCTGCTGTAGTAACACTGGATCAATAATGATAGCGCTCATCAGAACACCGATTTGATCACAGGGACTTACAGCTTAGTACAAAAAAAATTCCGCGGTTTCAGTTATAACTCCAGAGCACAATTCGGGTTTAATATCGTGCCATTATTTAATTAAGTGTTTAATGCTAATAAGCGTGCCAATATATAGATTTCGGAAACTGGGTTGTCCGACTCCTTGCTATACGATAAATCTTTGTAGACGGGAAACGCGACAACAATATTGTGTCACAGAACTCAAACACGGCTTAGAGTTTTTATTAAAGAAATATGCAAAAAGCTAAATTATATACTTATAAATATCTCAATCGTTGAAGTCCAGTTTAAGCATAGTATTCTTGGCCTGAAACACATTATTTGAGATAGCTACTTACATCTTTTTTGCGTGATTCAAGAAGCAAATTTTTCAGTTCGTTTAAGCTGTTATTGATTCGTTCTCGTCTTCGTTTTTCCATGATAGGTTTCGAAGACTAAACGAAGTATAAATTTTGATTATATTTAAGATTGAACGCGGAAATAGAAATTTTGCCGGATTACAAGCTAAGACCTGACTAAATTGCCTATTCTTGCTCCGATCGTCCAAGTATATGAATCTATTGAGGTATAGTTCAGAGACAAATACATTTTTAACAGTTCCCAACGCTATACCCATTTATATTTCCTTTAATAGGTTCGCTGACTTATTTTGATCTAATGCATGCCATCAATATATATTGGTAAGTAAATATATGTTTCCGCGCGTGCTTGCATTTTAAAAGCGCTCATCACGAATTGTGTTGAGAAGTTTTAGCCAAATAGTTTAACAGTTTCATTTTGAAATTGAATATTTGAGGAAGACAATTTTATCATCCAAAAATATCATTGTTTAATACAGCAGTGATGCGAAGCCATTTTCTAATTAGCTGTTACGGACGCCCTCAAATTTTGAGATTGAAGACGCAGGAACGTGTATTCGATGTTGTTTTTTTCAAATTATCCTTTATTTCATGAGGTTTATGTACTTAATGTATAAAGCAAGCATATTATACCCGCGCACGACTTTTGCAAAAGTGATTTTGAAAACGAATATTTTGTTAAAAGAATGCATTATCTTTCACAACTGAATCAAAGACATAATACGGTCCAGTTTCACCTTGAACGTACTCGAAAAAGCCGGGCTTTGTCTATTCTTCAACCGGAATTTCAAAAGCAACAAACAATTTGGACAAAAATCGTTTAACATTCCCTCAAAGAGAACTTTTAATCTTTATATCGGTAAATTATAAGTTATTAATTTTTTTTAATTCTGGTATACATTCCTAAAGGACGCTTTGTGCGATTGTGTTTTCTGACCCTGTTCAGGGCCTTGCGATACGATGGATTATTTTCGATTCGGCTGATATTTGCGTTCGTCTTTTTGAATTTATTCAAATATATCATGAATCTATAAAAGACATTATTCCTATAATACCATCTGTGTTATTAAAGATGAAGTTGAGATAATTAAGTCTGCAGCCTTCGTTGGCTAAACTGCCGAGACACTACCAATAAAAGAATAAATTCAAATCCATGTCTATAAGCCGCGCACGAGATTCGCACAACTTATTAGACGTAAATAATTCTGAGATTCTAGCCTTGCTTGGCTATAATAAATTATAGTAAACCATTTTTAATTCTGTGCTATGGTTTATACGGGCGAAGTGCCAGTATACCAACATTGAAATATGAATCGTTAGCCGTTAGGTATATCGTTTTATATAAACAGGGAAAAAATAGTCCTCAAAATTTAAATTTATTGTAATTGCACCATTCAATGATTAAATTAATAATTGAATTTTTATTTCTGAGCTGTGTGCTGTATATCTAAAAGAAATGGTATATTTATAGGAACTAAAAGTAAAATATGGACCGCATTGATCCGATTCTGATTCAAGACAAACAGCAAAAAGTATTCCGTTGAATCGTATAGCCTACATCTGTATATCACACGGTAGCCAGAGCTTTTGAAATTGATAAATCTATGTAATCCTTTTGTCAATTTAGCCTACTAGACAAAATTTACTAGATCTGTGTTATAAAGGTAGCCGCATTTTGTCATTAAAATATATGATTGGTCATTATTAACTTTCACTCATTTTGGCGAAAATGCAGAGAAGATTCAGTCGATCCACATCGAAATTCATCAATGATCTTTGAATATATATATACCCTACGAAGTATGCTATAGACAATGCAGTAAATGGCTAGTAAAGCGGAACTATAGATTGCATGGCTTTGACCATACATCGGCTTTAAAATATATATGCATCATTAGACATTCGCTGTACATTTACAAACAGCAAGAACTGACCCTGGGTTTAAATTTCGTTTTGAGATTTTTAAGTCTGCATGCAACGCATTTGTAAATTGCAATGGTGACATTTCAATTTTCAGTATAATAAACATGTAAAATTTATATAGCAAGAATGGGTTAACTTATTAAAAATGTATATTTGCATCATTATTACATTATATAGACATATATACGTTCTACGGTTTTGACGAACAGAGCTAGGAGAAAATGAAGCTGTCGTAATTTAAATTTATTATAATTTAACTATATGCGCAATTCAATTTTAAGTCGATTGAATCAAGTTGAAAATCTGTGTTTCGTTGTGTGTATATATACATAAAATGATTCCATTACACATGCAAATATGAGTCATTATTAAGCTTAATTTTTGGACCAGCGAAGAAAAACAGTCTCTTTTAAGCGAAATTTCATTTTGAAGTATAGAAATATGATGATAACTCTGCTAGCTTCGTTTCGTATTTTCTATACGCGGCATTTATAAACATATAAACAGCATGTGTGTGTATACATTTAAAGCCAATGCATCATTAATTCGACAACAGGGAAACTATGCTCTTTAAACCGAAAGTACGTTTGTTTTTACATCAAACTTAATAGCTTATGCTAAACCTTGAGCCATATCTTGTATCATACCTTGCGCCTTTCTGCCATTTTGCCTTTATACGTTGCGTCCTTTCCCTGCTCAATGCCCATTCCAAACGCAGCCACACAATAACCCCAAGTATTTAAACATGAAAATGACTCCTCTTTGTTAAACACCAGTTAGAACTATTGGTATTTGGTCACGGGAATGTTCATTCCAAAGAGGTGTCTGTGTGACCGTGGGAAAACGCGCGCAACAGCGCCAAACTGGGGACGAGGACACGCACCGGTACAGCCGTGGCACGCGCAAGCGCATGCCCACCGTCTCCACTTCGCGTGCCGTTTGGATAAACTAGCTTGTATGTTTATAAGCGGCTCTTTGTAGTTCGT
Source organism: Paramuricea clavata (assembly GCA_902702795.2). Lineage (NCBI taxonomy): Eukaryota > Metazoa > Cnidaria > Anthozoa > Malacalcyonacea > Plexauridae > Paramuricea > Paramuricea clavata. Next base: position 21,062 of record CACRXK020002450.1, on the reverse strand, counting down.
ATGGTTCACAATCCGTCGTAGATTGAGTTTATTCTGAGATTTATTTTTCTGTGAGATTTAGCGATACTTTACTAATGCAGTTTTACTGGCCAGAATTTGCAGCCAGTATTATAACCGGCTAAGCTTAACGTCTTGTGTATAATTCGGCCACTTTTTGAAACGGTAGACCACGCATTTCAGGCTTTGAACCTGTTGTCATGTACACGAGAACAGTTTCAAAGCTGTTTGTCAACAGGATGTGTTCGCACTGCTTGTTCCCAGTTGTTGTGACAATTCTGGAACAAGTTGTTATCATCTTGTAGGCCAGCAGACTCGCGACAAGGTGTTCCAACAAGTCTGATATCGTCTGCGCGTAACACTAGTTGTTGACAAGTTGACGACAATAAGCTCGTAGCAACTTGTTACGAACAGCCTGTATATTAGTCTTGTTGGAACAACTTGTCATAGCAAGTTATCGTCATCAAGAAGTGGACTTGTCACAACAACTTATGGGAACTCAGTCATCAAGCTTGTCGGCGATTTTTCTCGTCCTGACTTATGTGATCGAATGAAATGACATGCAAAAGACGTAGAATTGTTTACTACTGAAAAGCGACTCTATACTTTTGTGTGCTAGTTCACTTGTTTTCAACCGTCAGAAACACAAAATCGCCGTGACAAAATTGCCAGTGTAAAACAGGGTTTAAGTTGCTAATTTGCTACAAGGTTGTCACTCACAACTTGTTAAACTGCAGGGCTGTGCCATGCCGTTGGAACAACTTTAGCCGGCAACAAGTTGTCAACATGCCGAAAATAGACAAATCGCATTAGAATTTATATTCATCCTTGGTTTTCATCATCTCAATTTCGGAGTACTTTTGGACGGATATATTGACAGGAATTTATCCGTGCGAGAATTTTCAAGTGTTTTTAAAGTTCTGGACGTCTTACAGAGCTAGCCACACGTTTCCCTTTCCACTTAAGTACCTGCAATCAGGACAAACGGCTTCTTGTTTGTTCGTAGCGAGCATTTCAAGTTTTTAAATATAGATAAACTTGTTCGTGAACCAGTTACCTCCAACGTGGGGTGGCTGAAGGTCAAGTGTACGTCGTGGTCTAAAATAAGCTGCCGTTGTTTGTGCTTGAACTGCACGCGTAAAAACGCGCAAGTTGTTATACAGATCTCCAAACAAGTTGTAACAAGGTTGTTGTCAAGCCGATATCAGGATGTGTTCGCACTGCTTGTTCCCAGTTGTTGTGACAAGTCTGGAACAAGTTGTTATCATCTTGTTACAAGGTTGATGACTGTAACAGACTTGCTACAAGTTGTTCCAACAAGACTAATACAGGCTGTTCGTAACAAGTTGCTACGAGCTTGCTATCATCAACTTGTTAACAACTTGTTATGTGCAGACGATATTAGACTTGTTGGAACAACTTGTTGCGAGTCTGTTGGCCTCATCAACCTTGTTACAAGATGATAACAACTTGTTCCAGACTTGTCAACAACTGGGAACAAGCAATGCGAACACGTCTTGTTGACAAGCTGTGAGACTTTTACCTACAGGCAGCTTACATTCAAGAACATGAACTACCTCTGTATGATCTAACCATGCTTAACTCAGCAGTGAGTCCTGGACAACATCAGATCACTTTGAGGTAGGCCACATTCAAGAACCTGTACTACCTCTGTATGATCTAACCATGCTTAACTCAGCAGTGAGTCCTGGACAACATCAGATCACTTTGAGGTAGGCCACATTCAAGAACCTGTACTACCTCTGTATGATCTAACCATGCTTAACTCAGCAGTGAGTCCTGGACAACATCAGATCACTTTGAGGTAGGCCACATTCAAGAACCTGTACTACCTCTGTATGATCTAACCATGCTTAACTCAGCAGTGAGTCCTGGACAACATCAGATCACTTTGAGGTAGGCCACATTCAAGAACCTGTACTACCTCTGTATGATCTAACCATGCTTAACTCAGCAGTGAGTCCTGGACAACATCAGATCACTTTGAGGTAGGCCACATTCAAGAACCTGTACTACCTCTGTATGATCTAACCATGCTTAACTCAGCAGTGAGTTTGTACAACATCAGATCACTTTAAGGCAGCTCACATTCAAGAACATGTACTATACCTCTGTATGATCTAACCATGCTTAACTCAGCAGTGAGTTCTGTACAACATCAGATCACTTTAAGGTAGCCCACATTCAAGAACATGTACTACCTCTGTATGATCTAACCATGCTTAACTCAGCAGTGAGTTCTGTACAACATCAGATCACTTTAAGCTAGCTCACATTCAAGAATATGTACTACCTCTGTATGATCTAACCATACTTAACTCAGCAGTGAGTTCTGTACAACATCAGATCACTTTAAGGTAGCCCACATTCAAGAACAGATACTATACCTCTGTATGATCTAACCATGCTTAACTCAGCAGTGAGTTCTGTACAACATCAGATCACTTTAAGGTAGCTCACATTCAAGAACATGTACTACCTCTGTATGATCTAACCATGCTTAACTCAGCAGTGAGTTCTGTACAACATCAGATTACTTTATGGTAGCTCATATTCAAGAACATGTATTACCTCTGTATGATCTAACCATGCTTACCTCAGCAGTGAGTTCTGTACAACATCAGATTACTTTATGGTAGCTCATATTCAAGAACATGTATTACCTCTGTATGATCTAACTATGCTTAACCCAGCAGTGAGTTCTGTACAACGTCAGATTACTTTAAGGTAGCTCATATTCAAGAACATGTATTACCTCTGTATGATCTAACTATGCTTAACTCAGCAGTGAGTTCTGTACAACGTCAGATTACTTTAAGGTAGCTCATATTCAAGAACATGTATTACCTCTGTATGATCTAACTATGCTTAACTCAGCAGTGAGTTCTGTACAACATCAGATTACTTAAGGTAGCTCATATTCAAGAACATGTACTGCCTCTGTATGATCTAACTATGCTTAACTCAGCAGTGAGTTCTGTACAACATCAGATCACTTTAAGGTAGCTCACATTCAAGAACATGTACTACCTCTGTATGATCTAACCATGCTTAACTCGGCAGTGAGTTCTGTACAACATCAGATCACTTTAAGGTAGCCAACATTGAAGAACATGTACTACCTCTGTATGATCTAACCATGCTTAACTCAGCAGTGAGTTCTGTACAACATCAGATCACTTTAATTAAAAGCACACATAACATCGCTGAACTCAGCAATTTGTGTTTCATTTCGGCGAATTATTATTAAAAGGTTTAAAGGGACAGCTTTTCAATACATGCATTCCATCTGATAATAGCAAGCTATTTTTATTTCAAATGGATACAATAGCAAAATTCTCGTGTCATTCTAGAGGGATTAAAAAGCATAGAAAAAATTCGTTTGTTTAATGAGGCATCATAATAGCCTCGACCCCATGCGGGCTACATTGTAACAGTCGGGATACAAGTCAGAACAAGTCTCGAGCCAGCGTGTGTTTAGCGGAGCCCGCTGAGTATACTTATGTAATTATTAACACAAAGACAAAATAAGCGATATTAAATCTTAGGAATGTGGTTGAGTCATGGTCGAGGATTGAGGAAAAATATCGAGGCTAGGATTATATATTAGTCGTACGTGCGTAGCGTTTTACCCTATCAAGGTTCTGATAGGGCTGTCCTGTGTAAATAAAGTTACTTTGGTTTAAGTTTCCTCCAGTAGTAACACTGAATCCATAAGAGATGACTCTTACTGGATCTCTAGGAGGAACAGTTTAGAATTGATATAGCTATCCAGTATAAATAAAGTTAGTTTAGTTTAGGTTTTCTTCTGTAGTAACACTGGATCAATAAGAGATTACTCTTACTGGATCTCTAGGAAGAACAGTTTAGAACTGATGGAGCTATCCAGTATAAATAAAATTAGTTTAGTTTAGGTTTCCTCCTGTAGTAACACTTCAAACACTGGATCAATAAGAGATTACTCTTACTGGATCTCTAGGAGGAACGATTCAGAACTGATAGAGCAAGCCAGTATAAATAAAGTTAGTTTAGTTTAGGTTTCCTCCTGTAGTAACACTGGATCAATAAGAGATGACTCTTACTGGTTCTCTAGGAAGAACAGTTTCGAACTGATAGAGCTATCCAGTATAAATAAAGTTAGTTTAGTTTAGGTTTCCTCCTGTAGTAACACTGGATCAATAAGAGATGACTCTTACTGGATCTCTAGGAAGAACAGTTTAGAACTGATAGAGCTATCCAGTATAAATAAAGTTAGTTTAGTTTCCTCCTGTATGTAGTAACTTAAGGAATTCACCGAATGGGCCAAACTAGTTTTGTTGAAGATTGCCACAAACTGATACAAACACAGTCACCAGCAATCTCGACCTTGTTATTAAAAGAAGGGCTCATCGGGGTACATTGCCACAAAGGGTTAAAGTGATCTCTGATGTTGTACAAAAATCATAATTGTTGGAGTTAATGGTATTTCTTAGTGCATTTCCCCCGCAAAGTCAGCGTTATGACTATGTACTTGCGTGTTTGTCATTCCTTGTCGCCAAACGTGTGTCAACATCGCACTGCCGAACGCGTCAACACAGCGAGACAGGTCAAGGCATGCCTGATAATTGTATGTGTTTATAATTACCCCGCAGTGCTATTATTTATAACATTTCTATAGTTGTAAAGACGAGGAATGCCTGCCATCTTAACTGCCCACACTTATCCAATGTTTAAACACAATGTGTCTCAGCGATAATTTTGATATTTAAGTGGATCGTAAAATGCGGAAGGCGGATGAATGAGTAGCGGACGATCGGTTTGCGGAGAAATGAAATGATGTCGGCAAAGCGGATTGACGAATACCCGATCGTGATTGGCGGACGGTTTAAAAATAGACGCGGATGTATTATCCTGTCGGAATCGCGCTGCGCAAGGCGCCAATATATTGAGACTGATCGTAATAGGTCTTATAATACAGCGTTTATAATTATCGTGCTGTGACATTATTTATTAGAAATTCAATAGATATAAGTATCTGGTATGTATGGTATGATATGGTATTAGCACACTTGAATACAGTGGCGTCTTATGGCTGGTTTAGACTATTAAAGTTTCTATGATCACAGCAGGAATTTGCGTAGGTCAGAAATTCTAAGTTTTGAAGGATTTGTAAGAAATGTTTGAGGGAATTGGCTCAGTGTTAAACACTTTGTCAGTCTCCTCAAACATTTCTTACAAATCCTTCGAAACTTAGAATTTACCCATGCAAAATTCCTACTGTGATCCCAGAAACTTTACAGTCAATTTCAGCTGACTTTTCACCGTAAGATTCCCCGAACTTTGTTCCGAACTTCGCAAATTCGTTGCCAAGTTCAAAAGTTCATAATGAAATTCACAAACAAGTTTGTAAACAAAGCCTCTGATTGGCTATTAAATTAAACCAGCCAATCAAATGCCCAGTTTACAAACCCGTTTGTGAATTTCATTATGAACTAATTTTGAACTTGGCAACGAATTTGCGAAGTTCGGAACGAAGTTCGGAACATTCGAGTGAAAACATTTGAGCTGAAATTGACTGTAATAGTGTAAACGAGGTTCTGAAGTGTTAATGTGAAACGCGTATGGCAGAATGGACGGAGAGCGAAGAGGCGGACGGACGAGAACAGCGTAGTTGTCATAATAGACAATTCCCATTATAGACTAATTTTAAAACTAGGCAAGGAGATGGAAATAAATCACCACAGCTAGAAAGAGCATACTAAAATTATTAAAATTGCAATGTTTGGTTGCGAAATGTTGTAAAATGCGGAAAATATAGCCTTGCAAATTTCGCAAGTTTTGCCTATACTTTTGTATTGCGTGCGGAAATTGCTACCACATTTGGGCGGAAATTAAAATGGTAGCAATTTCCTTTGCAACTGGGCTATATTTTCCGCATTTTACAACATTCAGTCGAGTTTGACTAATGGTCGCGTGTCGCGGGTAAAAAGTCGCGTGTCGCGGGTAAAAAGTCGCGTGTCGCGGGTAAACAGTCGCGTGTCGCGGGTAGAATGTCGCGGGTCGCGGGTAAAATGTCGCGGGTAAAAAGTCGCGGGTCGCAAAAGCTCCAAACCGTGTATTTTACTGAGTCGCGGGTTGAATAAAGTGTATAAAAATCACGTTATCATTTAGTAAACAACTATATAGGATTGCTTCAATACGAAATATTGCCCAAGAGCCTTTTGTCATGATTTAATGAGTTTGATTAATGGTCGCGTGTCGCGGGTAAAAAGTCGCGTGTCGCATGTAGAATGTCGCGGGTAAAATGTCGCGGGTAAAAAGTCGCGGGTCGTAAAAAAGCTCCAAACTGTGTATTTTATTGAGTCGCGGGTTGAATAAAGTGTGTAAAAATCACGTTATCATTTAGTAAACAACCATATAGGATTGCTTCAATTTCAATACGAAATATTGCCCAAGAGCCTTTTGTCATGATTTAATGGTTCTATATAAACGTGCCAGAAGCCTAAAACTTGAAAGAATAATTTCAATATGTTAAACCAACAATTATACCATGACAAAAATCCTCTAATCAAAAAATATGTTCTGAAAGAAACAAACAAGACTTCGGTAGAAATAAATTCAGTTTACCACTACTATTACAATCAGTTTTATACTAATTTAAAAAGAACCATATAGTATCACAAATAATAGATATATCCATGCTAGGACATTATAAAAGTACATTATGATTCACCAACAACCCGGATATTTAAGTTGCTGTTCTGTAGCACTTGTTTCTGGAAAGTACTGATCGATGCGCAAAGGCTTGACGACAACGCGCACTGAGCTACTGAATAGCGGATTTTTACGCCTGATATGGTAAGAAATTGGATTGTAATATGTATTACTAAGATCCTTTTGCACTACTGTCTATCAACGTGCTTTACAATAATGTTATATGGTTCTTGTCTATATTTATCTAGAAACTCGCAATTGCAGCCATAACATCTTCGAACAACTATTGATTAAAACCATTAAATAACTAAATGTTAATGTGATTTTTACACACTTTATTCAACCCGCGACTCAATAAAATACACGGTTTAGAGCTTTTTTACGACCCGCGACTTTTCGCGACTCAATAAAATACACGGTTTAGAGCTTTTTTACGACCCGCGACTTTTTACCCGCGACATTTTACCCTCGACCCGCGACTTTTTACCCGCGACATTTTACCCGCGACCCGCGACTTTTTGCCCGCGACCCGCGACTTTTTACCCGCGACACGCGACCCGCGACCATTAGTCAAACTCCATTCAGTCGCAACCAAACTTTGCAATTTTACTCATTTTAGTATTTAGTCAAACTCCATTCAGTCGCAACCAAACTTTGCAATTTTACTCATTTTAGTATGCTCTTTCTAGCTGTGGGGATTTATTTGCATCTCTTTGCCTAGTTTTAAAATTAGTCTATAATGGGAATTGCCTATTATAAGTATTTTAGGGTTAGCACTATTTTCCATCCAGCAAACTGACCTGACGTGATTTTCGAAAGATGGAAGAGGTGTTAAATGGCAATGTAACTAACCCAAACCCTACCATTACTCTAACCCCTAACCCTAACCGCAACCCTAACTCTAACCCTAACCGAATTAATAACAAAAATCCAAAAACGGAAAGACTTTAGAAAATCGATAGGGCGGTTTACTGGATGGAAAATAGTGCTAACCGTATTTTAGGGTGTGCTAATGGACCATTTGCATTATAGACTAAATTTTGATCTAGACAAAAATTTCATCACAGCTTGAAAGAGCATCACAAAATTAGTAATATTCCAAAGTTTCGTTGCAAAATGTTGTAAAATGCGGATAATATAGCCATGCGAAATTTGCCGTTTTTCAGTCATTTTGTATTACGCACGGGAAATTGACAGCCCAATCGGGTGTTGGGGCATCAATTTCCGGTTTGTAATACAAAATGACTGAAAATTGCAAATTTCGCAAAGCTATATTATCCGCATTTTACAACATTTCGCAACGAAACTTTGGAATATTACTAATTTTTGTCTAGATCAAAATTTAGTCTATAATGCAAATGGTCCATTCATAATCAATATCTTGTCCTTTGCAAACCTTAAACTCTAAACCTTAAACTCTAAGCGTGCAAAGAATAATAGGAGCATCATTTAATCAGTTTAGAAATCATATATGGGGCCCATTTCTTAGAGACATGGTAAATATCTCCTTACAAGAACAATTCATTCACAAATAGCTGCAATATTCGACTACTAAGCTTGAACAAGTCTGATATCGTCTGCACGAAACAAGTTAACGTTAACAAGTTGATGACAACAAGCTCGTAGCAACAGCTTGTAACAACCTTGTTAATATTATCAGGCTTGTTGCAAGTGTGTTTCAACAAGTCCGATACAGTCATGATATAACAATATTGTTACAACCTTTTGTCGTCAACCTATAATAACATTCTTGTTATATCATGACTGTGTAAGACTTGTTAGAACAACTTTGCTACAAGTCTGATAGTGCTATCAAGCTTGTTACAAGTTGTTAACAGTTTGTTCCAGACTTGTTACAACAACTGGGAACAAGCAGTGCGAACACAACTTGTTGACAGCTTGTGAACAGATTTGTGACAACTTGTTTGCAGACCTGTAACAACTTGTGCGTTTTTACGTGTGTACATGAAACAAATCGTTTTGCATCCTTCCATATAGACAGAGAACCTGACCCATGTAACGATGACACCATAGCCTACTACAAGTTTGACCGCTCTTATCGTGACGTGTGTTTTGGAAACAATGGCTTTGGTGTTCAATATAGCTTCTCTGACTTTGGCATCTCTAACAGGGCTGCGGTTTTCGACTTTTCGGCATTAAGGTAGGTATAAGGG
>CACRXK020002450.1:0-11947 GCA_902702795.2 Paramuricea clavata | reverse complement strand
CATTTTACTTTGTTTACAATATTTATATCAATGAAAAATGCCTGACACAAATGGGTAGAAAATATATTGGCGACTTCTTTTCACTGCTGCAGTTAAACCTTCTTTTAAATGGTAAAACATTTATTTTACAATATCTGTTTAAGCTATATTTTTTTTCGCTTTTAAGTGGCGGAATACATGAGCATTATATTTAAAAAAATATATATAGTTTTCTCGACGTAAGTTTTATACATGTCCAATAACTTTCCGACTTTCAGTCGATTTCTCTCAAAATATTGTCAATTCTGGTGTACATCGTGCTTAGCATGAAGTCTTTAGGGTTGATGCAATTTATTTTCGTATTCTGACTATCTTTAGGCTACAATTTTCAAACGTTTTGGGCAGATTTTTTCGTTCAAAAATTGTTTCACTCCTCGGTTTTTGCAGCGAAAACCAGAGCGGGCAGTAGCGGGCCGGATGCAGAAAACCGCCCCGCTCTGAAAGGTTCCTCAGCCAATCAGATTGCTTCATTCTGACTGATAAAAAATAATTTTGGTTATTTTATACGCAGTGTTCCCTCCTTAAACGGCTACGAATGGGGCTCAACGTTCTCCATAAGTCTATGGTTTCGAACTAGTGGCTTTAGAAAGCAACAAGGTGGACTGATAAACAATCTTAATGTAACTACCATCAACGCATCGACCGCGAACGAAACCCAAACAGTTATTACTGGAAGTTGGGATATATTCGTTAAAAAAGACGAGACTCGGAAACAGAGACTTGGTGCAACAATCGTGACTTCACATGCCAACAAAACCTGGGATGATATTGCTATGATCCGTGCGCATCATTGGTATCATTTGGCGATGACATACGACGGTGAAACCATTAATTTCTACCTCAACAATCACCTTGTGTTAAGCGACTCCCAGTGTTGTCATGGTGACATCGTCAGCACAAATACCGACGTTGTGATTGGTCGAAATTACAATGAAGTACTTTTCGATGGATATATTGACGAAATGAAATTGTTTAAAAAAGCGCTCACTGCTCAAGAGATTACGAAGTTGTACCAGCTAAAAGTTGTTTAATTAAACAGGGCTTTTCGGGAATGTTTACGGAGTTTGGAATTGACATGTGGACTTGAAATGTTTTAGAAACCCTAAATTTTCTTTTGACGCATATTAAAAATGCAATGCCATGGGGCCGGTTGTTTAAAGCTAGATTAGTGCTAACTCTCGGTTAAAATTTAACCTGCTGTTTTAGTTTATGTATTTATGTCTGTTTATTTCTGTGTGTATATTTCAAAACGTCAGAGAAGAAAACTCCTATATGATTCAGACAAGATCTCTAAAGAAATATTTCCAAGTTTATTGACAAGCTGTTCGGGAAGTTTGCTTTGAATTTTTGGTTAACCTAGGGTTAAGCTAACCCAGCTTTGAATAACTCGCCCCAGGAGGTTACGAAACCCAAAACAGTTAGTTTAAAATGTAATTAGGGCATTTTGTAATAATTACAAAAAATTGATTAAAAAGTTATCACGGCTGTTGTTGTTGCTGTTGTTGTTGCTGTTTTTGTTGCCGTCATCGTTGTTGTTGCTGTTGTTGTTGCAATTGTTGTTATTGTTGTTGTTCAAAATAAGTTATTTTATAATATAGCATTTGTAAATTCTGAACGCTGATTGGCTAAGAGCCGTGTTGATATAACTCAATGTCAACACGGGAAATTTTCTGCCGCTTATAAACACGGAAATTTTTCTTATCCTTCGGGCTTTTGACATTGCTATATTATAAAAAAAATATAAAACATTTTTTCCGTATTGATATATAGTTATATCAACACTCGTGGAAGTTGGGAAAACTCGAAATTGTATGAAAACACTCCGCCCTTCGGGCGTCGTGTTTCCATACAATTTCTCGTTTTCCCAATTCCACTCGTGATGATATAACTGTATATCAACACGGAAAATGTTTTATATTTGTTAATTATCATTTGGGAAGTTCTTACGAATGAGATGATAAAAAGATTTGAGGTTACGTGCACTTCAACTACCTGGATAAATCTGCGTAGAAATCTGAATTTAGATCTGGGTAGCGCAGCTTGAGGATCGACAAGCAATGCATTTACAAAAATTGCATGCATTACAGCACAATATACATTCCGCTATTCACAGACTAGGGCACATAAAGAGCTTTGAAAGTTCTTTATTATATAAAGATGCTGCTTACGTCATTTCCTTTCGTATAAAAAATCGCTTTCAGGTTGTTTCAAAGACTTTATATAAAACAGTCACAAGCCAACTGACAACACACGCATTTTCTCAACATGGCAAAAGTTACAGTAATTTTTATTGTCTTTCTTATGGCATTGGCCGGACATGTCGACGCACGCTCGGTCAGTCACTGCTACAGTTGGGGCAGTTTTAAAGGGATCACAGGTATAATTGGATAATTGGCTATATATAATATTGTTATGCGTTTTATCTGGAAATATTGAAATAAGGCTTCGTTTACAAGACACTATGAAGAAACAGGGCATGAAGACTGAAATTCGTTTCCGTTATAGTGTTTGTTTACATGAAATTGAGGCGAAGCTAGACGAAAGCACGATAGAAATCTTGTTTGTTTCTTTGCCGTATTTCGAACATGGGATTCTGCCAATTCATAATCAATATCTTGCCTGAAGGGTTGTTTATACAGCTAATTCAAAAAAGATTGTTCTTTGAAAACCCTAAACTCTAAAACCTTAAACTCTAAGCATGCAAAGCATAATAGGAGCATCATTTAATCAGTTTAGAAATCATATATGGGGCCCATTTCTTAGAGACATGGTAAATAGGAATTACTGGGATACCAATAAAGGTTTTATTGCTTCCTGCATCTAGTTTTAGAGATAAGGAGCTATTGTAATGGGACACGTGGGTATTAGCCCCGATAATTTGTAGTCACATGAATGTAATGCGCAGGAAGCGGATAGGAGTGGTGATATAATCTACAGCAGTACCGTATTTACTCGTTTGAGCGCCGCGGCGCTCTTTAAATTTTCAGAGCTTCAGATGCGGCGCTCATTCGAGGGCGGCGCTCAATCGGGGGCGGCGCTCCTTAAAAAATCTTTATTTGTGAATTATATCAAGAACTTTTAACAATAAAATAAACAAGTTTTGAATGTCTTTGTCACTAAATGTCCCCATTTTGACGGTGGAAAATTATTACACTGCTTAGTGCGGCGCTCATTCGGGGGCGGCGCTCTTTAAAAAAATTTGATCTCAAATGCGGCGCTCATTCGGGGGCGGCGCTCAATCGAGTAAATACGGTATGTGCATCAGTTCATTCCACTCTTCAATCTGGTCGCGCAAGGTCAACTCTCTGGCTGAAGTCAATTGATATCCCACCCTCCTCCCCGTTACTTGACGCAATATTATTACATATGTAAGTTAGTTTAGTTATTACATTAATTTCTAAATGGTGGGCGTATTTATTACCCCACCTTTTCTGTGCGAACTTTGAATTTAATTAACTTCGGTTTATAATTTGTTATGTTAATAATTATCTCAATGTTTTAAAAAATTAATAAATCGGCATGTGCGTTGCGCAAGACGCACATTGCCATAATTATTCCAGTTGCTGTCTGACTTGGTCAATTGCGCAATGTTCGCGCACAGAAAACAGAGCTAATCGTTGCAAGATATCTTGCTGACATAGTGTTAAGAAAAGAAAGCGATAAATCTCCTTACGAGAACAGTTCATTCATAAATAGCTGCAATATTCAACTACTAAGCTTGAAACTTGTGCTACTTAGAGTTTAAGGTTTAGAGTTTCAAAAGGACAACCTTTTTTGAATTGGCTGTATACACACGGCAATTGTGCCTCTTGCGCTTAGAGGGGTTTTGACATTTAGAGGACAACCTTTATAATTACTACATGTAACAGCAGTACGCCAGCCAATACAGTTTCAACATATAACACTATATTCAATTGTCGTCATTTAAAAATCTCACAACTTGTCAACAAGATGTGTTCGCACTGCTTGTTCCCAGTTGTTGACAAGTCTGGAACAAGTTGTTATCATCTTGTGAGAAGGTTGACGAGGCCAACAGACTCGCATGCAACAAGTTGTTCCAACAAGTCTGATATCGTCTGCACGAAACAAGTTGTTAACAAGTTGATGACAACAAGCTCGTGGCAACTTGTTACGAACAGCCTGTATTAGTCTGGTTGGAACAACTTGTAGCAAGTCTGTTACCGTCATCAACCTTGTAACAAGATGATAACAACTTGTTCCAGACTTGTCACAACAACTGGGAACAGGCAGTGCGAACACATCCTGATATCGACTTGACAACAACTTTGTTACAACTTGTTTGCAGATTTGTAACATCTAACACCATTAATATACTGCGGTCAAAATGTATGATGTATGGATTTGTATTGCAAAGGCATGCATTTGTATGGCAAAAATTAAAAGTTCTTCACACAAAGGAAATAGAATTAAGAAATGTAGTTTCATTTTGAAGTTGACACCATATATTGCCCTGTACCTACATGAAACCAATCGTTTTGTATTTATTTATTTATTTTTATATTTAACCAGGATACACACATCACCGAACTGCTATTCAGTGGGGTCCTACAATTAAAAATTTCAATGATCTATTAATGTATAACATAATTTATCCAATGTCAAGTGATTTTATCAAATGATTTATAAAATCTTTTAAAGGACATTGGCAACCAAAATTTTTATTGCTTCCATCTGAAAGAGCATAAAAAAATAAGCTGGTTGGCCGTTTAATGCTCTATTCTATCTCATCTAGTTCCGAAGTTATACGCAAAAATGTGCAAAATATAAATTGCTGATTCAGCACAACGTGTGACGTCATAAGCTGGGTAAGTATGTTTATTGAATAGTAAACTAAAGCATAGCTGAGTTATTATTGGCTCAAATCAAATGAAATTTTGCATACAGATAGTACATGATGAGACGCATGGGAAAATACTTCTAATTTTGTTGTCAAGGCAACACAGTCGTTCCCAGGCCCCTTAAACTGATTTTGAATAACTAGTTGCATTTATCTATGTGTATGCCATTTTCGAATTATTATCATGCAAGTAAACTTTCGGCATGCATAGGTATGGTACACATACTTCTGATATTATTTTAACCTTATCAATACCATGAAAAAAGCTTTTATAAAATTGGCGCAAGGGACCTGGGAACGACATTGTTACCTTGGCAAAAAAATTAGAAGTATTTTCCCATGCGTATCATCATGTACTATCTGTATGCAAAATTTCATTTGATTTGAGCCAATAATAACTTAGCTATGCTTCAGTTTACTATTCAATAAACATACTTACCCAACTAATGACGTCACACATTGTGCTGAATCAGCAATTTATATTTTGCACATTTTTGCGTATAACTTCGGAACTAGATGAGATAGAATGGAGCATTAAACTGCCAACTGGCTTATTTTTTCATGCTCTTTCAGATGAAGCAATAAAAATTTTGGTTGCCAATGTGCACCATCATATTTTTGCAATCTCTTTAAAAAACGGTCTGGCGTACATAATCGTTATACTCGTAATTGTAAAGATAGACAAACAAATGGTATATGAAGAATAATTGAACGAAAAAATCAGAAAAATCGTGAGATAAAGAGAGACAAAGATGAAGAAAAGGAAAATAATAAACGAAGGAGGAGAGTGCTAAAGACTAAAGAGCAGCCATGTTTATCTATATATAACATAATCTTTTTTGCAGCGTCTTTTTAGTAAGGTTTTAAAATTTGATAAAGAGGTAGCGTTTCTAATCTATAAAATCGTATCGTTCCATATAGGCAGAGAACCTGACCCATGTAACGATGACACCATAGCCTACTACAAGTTTGACCGCTCGTATCGTGACGTGTGTTTTGGAAACAATGGCTTTAGTGGTAACATTTTTCAGAAATTCTGGAAGCTGGGAATCTCTAACGCGGCTGCGAATTTCGCCAATACCAATTACCAAATAAGGTGGGTACGGGTCTTCGAGACCAAACTTTAAAAATTACAAAATAGAGCAGCCCGAATAATTACGGCAATTGGTTATGTTCGTTCTGCCATATAAGTATCCCAAAAATGCATTTTTTATATTTGTCTCTTTTTATATAGTCTCGTAGCTTGGGAAAGCTTTTAAAGCTCGAGTGTGAACGTACGAGTCGACTTTAGCCCCGTTTACACTACGCTAAATTTTTGGAACGGCATGCACGGATAAAATTGGTACCCCCGTACCAATTTTTTGGTTCTTGTACTACCTATTTAGGTAGCCCAAGAACCAAAAAAGTGGTACGGTACCAAAAATCGAGCGTGTGTAAACGGGGCTTTTGTTTAATTACCGTATGTACTCGTTTAAGCGCCGCGGCGCTCTTTAAATTTCCAGAGCTTTAGATGCGGCGTTCATTCGGGGGCGGCGCTCAATCGGGGGCGGCGCTCTTTAAAAAAACTTTTATTATTATTATTATTTAAAAATATTTTAAAACGGTAGCTCTTCAGGGCTCGTAGGCACCTGTTTTTCAAGAGGCCGTTTATTACAGTATTTACAAGCTATATAAATATAATAACACAAATATACACACAAAAACAGAGAAAACATAACGAACTTAATAATTGCATGCACTACATTTGTATCTAAAAATATCCTATCCTATTTAAATATTTACAAAGTTACCAAAAGGAATCAAGTGCCGTCAAGAATACGTTTACATTTGTTAAGGCTAATGCCTTTTTCTTTTGCTGTAGTTGGTAAGTCATTCCAAAGGGATGCAGCTGAATAACTGAAGCTCTTTTTCATAAAATTTGTTTCAGGTTTTCCAAGATCATAGTTGTTATTGTTACTTCTTAAATCATATCTGTCATTTATTTTAATTTTGAACATGTTGCAAATTGATGATGGCATTTTTTCGTTTCGTATTCTGTGCATAAAAATCGATTTGTGGGTTATATAACAAGAACTTTTAACAATAAAACAAACAAGTTTTAAAATATTTTTGTCACCAAATATTCCCAGTTTGACGGCAGAAAGTTTTTATACTTTTCAGTGCGGCGCTCATTCGGGGGCGGCGCTTTTTAAAATAATTTGATCTCAAATGCGGCGCTTATTCGGGGGCGGCGCTCAATCGGGGGCGGCGTTCAATCGAGTAAATACGGTATTATGACAAGGTTGGCAAAATCTTTAACGGAAATTTATTACAAAGTCTGAATATTTCGCAAATTACAGGCAAAGACAATACATAATTTCAAACACTGGTCATTTTACTATGCTTCAATTCTAATGCACAAGTTGCCATAACTTTGAATAGCTAAGAGTTGACCTCAAAATATGACTTGATGTTCGCCCTTTGCGGTGAGCGGTCTTAAAAAATTTAAACTTTAAAATTTAAGTTTTAACTATCTTCCAATGATTCATGTGCGTATAAATATGCTAAGAAAAGTGAATGGTTATTCTACAATGACATTTTCTTGGTTATTTTATGCGCAGTATTCCCTCTTTAAACAGCTACGAATGGGGCTCGACGTTCTCCATTAGTTTATGGTTTCAAACTGGCCAATATGTGACAAGGCAACAAGGTGGGCTGATAAACAATTTTAATGTAACTACTACCAACGCATCGATCGCGAACGAAACCCATACAGTTACTACTGGAAGTTGGGATATATTCCTTAAAAAAGGCGAGATTGAGGAACAGAGAATAATTGGTGCAACGATCGTGACGTCACATGCCAACAAAACCTGGGATGACATTGCTGTGATCCGTGCGCATCATTGGTATCATTTGGCGATGACATACGACGGTGAAACCATTAATTTCTACCTCAACAATCACCTTGTGTTAAGCGACTCCCAGTGTTGTCATGGTGACATCGTCAGCACACATACCGACGTTGTGATTGGTCGAAATTACAATGAAGGGAGTTTCAACGGATATATTGACGAATTGAAATTGTTTAAAAAAGCGCTCACTTCTCAGGAGATTACAAAGTTGTATCAGCTAAAAGTTGTTTAAACTATAGGACTTTTCGGGAATGTTTACGGAGTTTGGAATTGACTTATGGACTTGAAATGTTTTAGAGACCTTATAATTTCTTTTGACGCATATTAAAAATGTAATCCTATGGGGATGGTTGTTTAAAGCTGGATTTAGCGGCAACCCTCGGTTAAAATGTTCCCTGCTGTTTTAGTTTGTGTATTTCTGTCTGTTTATTTCTGTCTGTATATTTCAAAACGTCAGAGAAAAAAACTCCCATATGATTCAAACAAGATCTCTGAAGAAATATTTCCAAATTTATTGACAAGCTGTTTGGGAAGTTTGCTTTGAATTTTTGGTTAACCTAAAGGGTTAGGGTCTCTGTAAAGAACGGAAACCGAAACGACCGAATCCGGAAATGACCGAAACCGGAAACGACCGAAACCGGAAATTCCCGCCTAATTTCCAGCATAACGAATAATTATATTGTTGATGCTCGATGACTCGATCGCATGGCATATCATTTTAGATAAATATCGTCCAAATGTCGTAAGGTTGTATTACTTGTATACTATTTAACTGCTGACAATTGACAATTTTGTAAGTTATTTAATAATCTTACTACATATTATTAACTTCCTGAACAATGCTGGTTTTGTTTAATTTAATAAAAACGATATTGCATTCACTTTATCATTTGACTTCCACTAAAATGTCACGCTCGTGATTTCGAAAAAATAAATGCATGCTCATTTAAACGCATTCAAAGGCCCAATTTATCTGACCGCATTTTATAGCTTTAAATATTCAGAACTTTGTTCTTTCAATCACAAGTAGTACAAGTATTATTACATTCAATCAATGCCAATGGTAGTATTTTATTCGGCTTTTAATTTGTATGTGTATTGATTAACTCGTAATGTATTATCTGGAGCCTATATTTAATATATTGTGCGGCTTGTTAATGCTTCGTATTAATGTTATATACATTTCTTTATCCTGATGATGACTGAAATATAGTCGAAACGTTGATAAATATAAAAATGTTATCGATCTTTGGAGTTACACTTGTTTTATACATTTCATTCGTTGTACATTTCACGCCCTGCGTCAATTTCACAGCTGACAGCTATGGTTGACAGTCTTTGTTTATTATCCCAGTCGACGCTGATTGTTTCGCGTTTATCAGTGCGGAAAAGGGGATGAATGAATAAAACGCATGGTTCATTGGTTCCGTGCAGGCTCACCTTTTTGCCAGTGAGCCTGCTCGCAGGCTGAATTTTAGGCAATTTTAGGCGGGAAATTAGGCGGAAATTTCCGGTTTCGGTCGTTTCCGGTTTCGGTCGTTTCCGGATTCGGTCGTTTCGGTTTCCGTTCTTTACAGAGACCCAATAGGGTCACAATATGTACTATGACTATAAAAACAAACAAACCACTAACGGCACAAAGTACTTTGATGTGACACATTAATAATATAAAATTTGAATTTGTGGCCGGTGGTATTTCATAACACCCGGCCCATTTCTATATTTTGCCAAAAGTCGGTTACAGTGCACAATTAACAATGAGCAGGAAAGTGCATTATTCGTTGAATACTCGCAAAGAATACCGTTCGTTCATGGTAAAATTTGCGGACGAATTTACGTCTGATGATTTGACCAGGCTTAAATATGTCTCAAAAGATTATATTCCAGCTGGCAAAATGGAGCAACTTCGCACAGCATTGGAGATTTTCTCTCAATTTGAACAACAAAGTCTTCTTGGACCTAATAATCTCGATTTTTTTCTCGATTTGGTCGAGGCAATGAATAGACTACATTTGTTAGAGATGCTCAAACAGTTCGTTGTGGAAACGAAGGTGAAACGCATGCGAGCGAAGATAAGAGAATTTAAATTGGTGACTGGCAAAGAATTTGGAAAGAGGTATTGCAGCTCTGAACAATACGAGGGAATAAACTGCAGACGGATGGCATTTTAAACTGGAGTATTTATTAACTCATGATCATGACTGTTATGATCACCATATTTCGCTATGCATGCAGACCCTCTCAAAGCAGTTTTATCGGTCGCTAGCTCCTACAACATCCGCGTCATTCGGCGTCAAATCAACGAGAATAGAATCTTTCGCATTTTTGGTACGTCAAGTTCGACAACGATATTTCCAGCTCATGACTTTCATAGAATGTCAAAGACTACAAGAGATACTAAACTGTTCACAAAGAGCGGTCGGGCAGACAGCCGTGAAATTTATTTGCAAAGCATGCACGTAGCCTACTCCAACGTAAAAAAAAAATAAAAAGCATATTGGAAACTAGCACCTCACGAACTATTGCTTTGATGAAACTATACATGAATGAATAAAGCAGTATTGTGTGTTTTAATACTGTATGATGATACAATGCTGTAAGTTGCAGAATTATGATGACCTGGCAAAATTATAGATAGTATGAGTGGGTGACATGTCAGTGTCGGTAGACGCTTCCTGTGTGCTTTCTTGCAGGTAAAATACGTTCAATCGGAAACAAGAACTGGTAAAACAACATAGTATTTAACCATTAAAGTTTACTGTTGGTGAAAAGATAGAATATATAGATTCTCTTGTGACTCTGAAGCGAGATATGCCAAGAATGCCACTATATGTAGTTATATAAATTGCAAATGACTTTCTGGAATGTTCTAGACTAAAGTCTGAAGCACAACGCAATCATTTATACGTAACAGTAGTGTGTGAATTTCTTCCAATGGGAACGATACTTATTAAGTCTATTAACTTAAGGAAATACTTCATAGTTATAAAGTATACTTGATAGCCTTTAGTTTTTGTTGCTATAATGCTATTAGTCCTGACAATTTTAGTGTTAATGTATAATAGCAAGTACGACAATAATATAGCAATATCATATTTCACGTTTATTGTGTCGTGTGAAATCTCTATTAACTGTGGTGAAAATGTGAAATGAACCAGTTGTTAGTGGAGGAATGTATATAGGAGCTACTGTAGAGGTGTGCATCGGCCGGATCGGATTGGACGTTTATAATCCGACAATTATTGCCTAATGTTTAAAATCCGAAGAATTCTTTAATAAAATAAATTTCTCATTCAAGTTGAAATATTTAGCTAAATAAATATAGAAGCAAGAAATACATGTTAAGAAGCTGACAAAGTGACGTTTGATTGAAGTATCAAACAAATAATGCAGCGACAACCGCGATAATGCTTTGATAAATGCATGGAGAATTAATTCTTGCGATAATGCGTGGATAATTAATTCATTTTATTTCGAATATCGAAGTCCGATCCGATCTGACTACGAAACATCCTACATCCTTTTCACTAGCTGTAAATTAACTATATTTATATATACTATATTATTCTTTGTTAACATACTTACTTTTCTCCATTTCTATTGTAAAATTTTAAACATAGCTTATCATTATATCTTAGTACTTGTTACTATTCTCCTTTTTTTTTCCTATCCTTACTACAATGAAAAACACTCGAACTGGCACCTTATATATGTTATAGTTATTTAATTTGAATTTGTATCTAGGGACCTTAAAAAAAAGCCTTTTGGTTTCTAGTAGGTTCCTAGCCCTAAAAAATTTGTAAATAATGTATGTTGTTAAATGTTATATTTTGGGCGAAAATTTAAAAAAAAAACAAAAAAAAACAATTTTATCAATCCGATATGAATATTTTGGTTCCGAAATCCGAACGAATCCGATCGGATCGGTTTCGGATCGGA
This sequence comes from Paramuricea clavata, assembly GCA_902702795.2. Classification (NCBI taxonomy): domain Eukaryota; kingdom Metazoa; phylum Cnidaria; class Anthozoa; order Malacalcyonacea; family Plexauridae; genus Paramuricea; species Paramuricea clavata. The sequence goes on along the minus strand of CACRXK020002450.1, from coordinate 217 downwards.
TTTGAACACCTCTAGGAGCTAGGTAGTCTCCTGCGCATACCTACTTAGCGGGCTGAGCCCTCACGTAAGGTATGCTTACTTTGGCCAAGAATTCATTTCCTCAAAATTAGCCAATCACAGCTTTACCCACGAAAATTGTGGGGCTTGACCTTTGACTATGCCTTTGACCTTGAGTCGTCAAAAGTTTCAAAACGTTTAATCTTGAACATTTCATATC
>CACRXK020002449.1:31398-43367 GCA_902702795.2 Paramuricea clavata | reverse complement strand
AACATGAGCTCAACGAAATCTCTAGCGATAAGGAACGGGCATTTGCATAATAGACTAAATTTTGATCTCAACAAGTCTAGATAAAAATTTCATCACAGCTTGAAAGAACATCACAAAATTAGTAATATTCCAAAGTTTTGTTGCGAAATGTTGTAAAATGCGGATAATATAGCCTTGCGAAATTTGCCGTTTTTCAGTCATTTTGCATTACGCGGGGGAAATTGACAGCCCAATACCCTTTGGGGCATCAATTTCCCGTTTGTAATAGAAAATGACTGAAAAACGGCAAACTTCGCAAGGCTATATTATCCGCATTTTACATCATTTCGCAACAAAACTTTGGAATATTACTAATTTTGTGATGCTCTTTCAAGCTGTGATGAAATTTTTATCTAGACTTGTTGAGATCAAAATTTAATCTATAATGCAAATGGTCCATTGCTGTGAGCACTTCGTTTAAGAAAACATTCAGAACACTCGCTCTTGCTCAGGTGTGCAACACATATCAATCGACATGTGTCTAGATAATTTGTTAGTTTTTTTCTGGTAGCACTCCCAACACTACTGTGTTGCAGGTAAAACACAAGGAATGCGGGAGATTTCCTGTAGAATGGCTTGGGTGAATTTAATTCATCAGACGAATTTATTAATTCATTTCGTAGGATGCACTATGTTGCATGAGAGCGCAAAATAGTTAAATGTTATTATGCAAAAGTATGTAGATCGAATAGACAACTTGCATGTTAGACTAATTTTTTATTTAGGCAAAAAAAAGTAAATTCCTGTAAAGAACTTATTAAAATACGTAAAATTGCAAAATTTGGTTACGAAATGTTTTAAAATACAGAAAATATAGCCTTGCGAAGTTTGCATATTTTCAGTATATTTTATGACGTGCGGAAATTGTTACCATTTTCGGCTCAAAAATGGTAACAATTTCCGCACGTAATACAAATATACTGAAAATATGCAAACTTCGCAAGGCTACATTTTCTGTATTTCACAACATTTCGCAACCAAATTTTGCAATTTTACTAATTTCATTATGTTCTTTTTAACTGTTGTGTTTTATTCCCTTCTCTTTACTTAGATTAAAATTTAGTCTAACATGCAAGTTGTACATTGCCTGCACAATTTAGGGTTTTAATTTTTTTCCAAAAAGCATTGTTACATGTCAGCTTCCCAGAAGTATCAACTTCTAGTTAGGGCGATTCATCAGTAATTGTTCACTGGATGGATACGCAGTCAGAACTTGTTAATCTATAGTTTATTCGTAATATATTATATTGATAATAAATAAATTGATAGACCAAATTCTCATGTTAGGTAGCTATATATTTTAGTGGATACGCGAATACGTAGTCAATTTTATTTTGAGTACGAGGCATACATTTAGTTAGCATTTATACGATACATGGATATGCAGGGCTGCCGAGAAGTGTGAGGGGGGGGGGAGGGCTGGGGGCGGGACAAATTGCTCCGGCCCCCACCTTAGCTGGGCCCCAACTTGAGAGAGAGCCTAAAATCGAGTAGGTTCTTTAAATCGGTCAGAACATTTTTGAAATTAAGGGCCCCTTGCAGTAGCTCCACATGCAGTCTAGCTAAGGTCCAGTTGGGTGACTGACTTGGGTCAAGCTTAAAAATAATGATCGGTCATGGGGCCCCCAGAGAAGGTTTGCCCCGGACCCCACGAATTCTTTCGGCGGCCCTGTGGATACGCAGTCAATTCTATCTTTAAAACGAGGCATACAGTTAGTGCTAATTAACAGATGTCTTCGTTCTTTAAAAACCTCGTTCGACTTATAAACGCGAACGATGCGTATAAACTACGACACTAATACCAGATCTTATTGCCTCGTTCTTTAAAAAGCTCCATTCGAAACGATGCGCATAAACTAAGGCAATGATGCCATATATTGTTAATATTGCCCGTTCTTTAAAAACCCATTCAACTTATAAACGCGAACGATGCGTATATATATATATATATATATATATATATATATATATATATATATATATATATATATATATATATATATATATATATATATATATATATATATATATATATGCATATATATATAAACGCAAGCGATGCGTATATAACCTACGACAATCATGCCATTAATAAGTTTTTAGACCTTCTCTGGTTTTTAAATATTTATTACTGACGAGCTTTCGACTGCCAGTCTGCAGTCTTCAACGGGTGGATAACAACGAGAGTGTGACAATTACAACGGTTTACAATTACATATAGAAACAAAACGACAAAAATGACAGTTCCGCGAAGATACAATATTAACGACTTAAATTACATGTAGATAGATTCAGAGTTTTTTTGCTAAGTCGGAAAGCGGTATTGTTCCAATAAATGTTTTGAATTGTTGTCAGAATTTTTTGTCCATGCAGTGTGCCGTCATTCAAGTGTTTCTCTGTGCCAATAGTTGCCTTTGTCAATTATTTTCCCGCTATTATTAAACTAATCTATTTTATTTTTCCAAGCGTGATTAGCGATATTTGAACCACTTTTACAGAGCTCTACATTTCTCCTGCGTTCCTTTCGCCTAGTGTTGAACAGTTGAATGCTCTGCCAGTTTCGCCAATCATGTAGCTCCATGAGCAATCTGCACGTACAGTTGATCTTGTAGACCACGTTAAGGCTAATTTCCAATCAGGAAAATTATCCGTGGATTGGAACGGACAAGAAAGTTTTCTTTGTGTTAAAGTCATTAGTTCCAACCCAGAGCTCACAAGACAAAGAAACATTTTCTTGTCCGTTCCAATCCACAGATAATTTTCCTGAGTGGAAACTAGCCTTTAATCTGATCTTCCGGTGATGGTCTGTCTTTAGTAGAAGGAAATGACTGTTCTATATTAGGGTTCATCTAAATTAGGGTTTTGTTGTGATTCGGATGTCAAGGGGTTTTATGAGTCTTTTGAGTGGTTCTGTTAGGCCTTTATATAATACAGGGAAGGACAGCGTATTAACTGTAACTAGACTGCGGCTCTACGAGATCAGAAACCTCTTTTACCAACTTTCAGGCTCAAGTGAAGATGCTTTTTCTTGTCTCGTTGCTCATTTCCCTTGCTGTTTGTCGTAGTGTGAATTAAGAGTCTATAAATATCTTCCGTGCAGTGTCTAGGGGCGTGTAGGTTTTCCATAAACGTTAATTAATCAGTAAAGATCCAATATTGCATGTGACCGAACTCCGAAGTATGCTCTCTCCGAAGATTTATTTGCATCTCCTTGCCTAGTTTTAAAATTAGTGTATAATGGGAATTGTCTATTGGTTTGTGCATGGTCATGGTTGAGAGAACCTCGAATAGCGGGTGGTATGCCATCAGTGTTCATCAAGTTTCTTTTCGCGTTTTAGTTGAAGTAATTGTTGGTTTAATTCGCGTTCGATTCTTTTGAAGGGGGATTTAGATACTTTCTCATTAGGTGTTTTTTTATCGTTAAGCAATTCTAGCATTAATGCATTTATCATCATAGCCGCTTCGATTCATAAGCCCTATAACAACAAAAATAGTTTTTTGATCTCATAGAGCCGCAGTCTAGCTACAGTTACGCGCTGTCCTTCCCTATATTAAAGGCCTAAAAAAACCACTCAAAAAACTCGTAAAATCCTGATGACATCCGAATCACAACAAAACCCTTATATGCACTCTAGAACAGTCATTTCCTTCTGCTAAAGACAGACCATCACCGGAAGATCATACTAACGTGGTCTACAAGATCTACTGTCAGATTGCTCGTGGAGCTAAGTTGGCAAAACTGGCAGAGCATTCAACACTAGGCGAAAAGAACACAGGAGAAAAGTAGAGCTCTGCCTAAAATTGGTTCAAATATCGCTGATCACGCCGAATTAACAAACAACCATAAAATAGATTTTAATAGCGAGAAAATAATTGACAAAGGCAACAATCGGCACAGAGAAACACTAGCTTGAATCATGGCACACTGCATGCACAAAAAAACTCTGACAACATTTCAAAACATTTACTGGAACAATACCGCACCAAAAACTCTATCTACAGTACAATGTAATTTAAGTCATTAATTAATCGTATGTAGGCGGAACTGTAATTTTTTTATCTACTGTATATGTAATTGTAAACCGTTTTAATTGTCACACTCTCATTGTAATCCACCATAGATACATCCATGTAATCCACCCGTTGAAGACTATATAGACTGACGGCAGTGGAAAGCTGGTAATAAATATTTAAAAACCAGAGAACGTCTAAAATCGTACTAGGAATAATCCATCCTGCCTTCGCTTCAAACATATTTAAATGATGCGATTGTTATTGCTCGTTCTTTGACCTGATCTTCCGGTGATGGTCTGTCTTTAGCAGAAGGAAACGACTGTTCTAGAGTGCATAATTAGGGTTTTGTTGTGATTCGGATGTCATGGGGTTTTATGAGTCTTTTGAGTGGTTCTGTTAGGCCTTTATAATATAGGGAAGGACAGCGTATTAACTGTAACTAGACTGCGGCTCTACGAGATCAAAAACCTCTTTTACCAACTCTTCAGGCTCAAGTGACTTCCTTTCGACCTCTTGCAAGAATTTCCGGGCGTATCCATTTAATTAACAGTAAAGCATCAGTTATGTGCTTGCTTTCCTGTTGTTTCCCTTCATTTGTGTTGGGTAATGTTGCTGCCTTGTATAATAGAGTTTATGCAGCGCTGACTTTGTGCTGTTTGTCGTGGTGTGAATTATTATAGTCTAAATATCTTCCGTGTGTGTAGGTTTTCCATAAACGTTAATTAATCAGTAAAGATTCAATATTGCCTGTGACTGAACTCCGAAGTGTCTAAGAATGACAGTTTTCGTCTAGTTCCTGTTCCATGGTAAACTTGATATGTGGATCAATGGAATTAACTGAATTGTAGAAAATGGTTAACGCATGCTTTTTGATGATGGAAAAAATATAGTCGACATAACGAAACCATCTCCTATAGCTACGCGGTGATGTAGATTGGATATGTGCTAACTCCTCAATTTCCTCCGCGCAGAGGTTAGCCACAATAGGGATTCAGGACTACCTATATATAGCACAATCATGAATTTGTTTGTAGTCTGCTTCTGATATAGTTAAAAAAAAGCTATTGGAAAGCGTGAACCGTAAAAGTTTGATGATATATAGTGTCATCTATAGAAAGTTTTGTTCTGTGTTTCAAAGTTGTGTCTTTATTAGGTTTGTTACGAATATGTTCACATGCTCTGTCAACAGGAATCGCTGTGAATAGCAGTAATGATAGGTAGAAGTGGGTTATTCGGTTTGTGGTCGTGTTTGACAGAATCTCGAATGGCGGGTGGTATATGCCATCAGTATAGAATGTAGTTTAATTTTTGTAGGTGTGTTCGTCGAGTTTCTGTTCGCGTTTTAGTTGAAGTAATTGTTGGTTTAATTCAGGTTCGATTCATTTGAAGGGGGATTTAGATACTTTCTCATAGGTGTTTTTATCGTAAGCAACTCTTGCATTAATGCATTTTATCATCATAGCCGGTTCGATCTATAACAACAAAAAGAGTTTTTTAATCACATAGAGCCGCAGTCTAGCTACAGTTACGCTGTCCTTCCCTGTATTAAAGGCCTAATATAACCACTCTAAAGACTCGTAAAATCCCATCACATCCGAATCACAACAAAACCCTTATACGCACTCTAGAACAGTCATTTCCTTCTGCTAAAGACAGACCATCACCGGAAGATCAGACTAACGTGGTCTACAAGATCTACTGTCAGATTGCTCATGGAGCTACATTGGCAAAACTGGCAGAGCATTCAACACTAGGCGAAAAGAACACAGGAGAAATGTAGAGCTCTGTAAAAGTGGTTCAAATATCGCTGATCGATTGATCGATAGATTTTAATAGCGAGAAAATAATCGACAAAGGCAACAATCGGCACAGAGAAACACTTGAATCATGGCAAACTACATGCACGAAAAAACTCTGACAACATTTCAAAACATTTACTGGAACAATACCGCACCAAAAAACTCTATCTACAATGTAATTCAAGTCATTAATTAATCTTGAAGATTAATTAATTCTTGTATGTAAGCGGGACTGTTATTTTTGTATCTATACTGTATGTATAATTGTAAACCGTTTTAATTGTCACACTCTCATAGTAATCCACCATAGGCATAGATACATCTATGTAATCCACCCGTTGAAGACTGCAGACTGACGGCAGTCGAAAACTGGTAATAAATATTTAAAAACCAGAGCATGTCTAAAATCGTACTATGAATAATCCTGGTTTCGCTTCAAACTTATTTAAATGATGTGGTTGTTATTGCTCGTTCTTTAAAATCGCCATTCAACTAGTATATAAAAGCGAACGATGGGATTTGAGGTTGCCTGCATTGGCATGCAATTATTTTCTATGATCGCTGAAACTGAAAGATTATCACGCGCGTAGAGGTGTTTGACAGATTATCATTAATTATATTTATCGCTTAATGAATCACGCACAGACAACTCGCGCTTATATATGTCCCATGTATTGTCATGCGATTGCTTCGTGAAGTAAAATCCCGCAATGTAACAACTTCTCCCTGTGATATTCTGTCGCGTGCGCTAGGTCACTTTATATAATACCTTATTGAATTCTGATCGTTTAATTGGCTGTTTATGGTCACGTGATATTGGATAGAAAATTCCATTTCCCAAGAGTGCAATGGAATACGTTCCATTGCACTCTTGCGAGTGCAATTGTACTATACGTTTTATTCCATTGCACTCTTTGTGTTTTCGATAAATCGCATCCGTCAAAATGCTTCTCGTACGGTGATCGCAGTTTATTTTAACCCGATATTCGAAACTCAGTAAATGGGATTTAATGCAAATACGACTCGTCAAAATGGCGGGAGCTTACAGTAAACCTTTTAATATTAGTCTATTTTGGTATTATATAAAACAAATAATGAATGTTTTTATTTGTGCAATGGTAAGAATATTTTCATTCGGTGAAAGATGGAATGTTCCATTCAACTCGGCTGTCGCCTCGTTGAATGGAACATTCCATCTTTCATCTCATGAAAATATTCTTACCATTGCACTCATAAACATTCATTACTTGTATAATGTAGCTAAATGCCTATACTATATATCTAAATAGAACGCGGGAGGCAATAAAATTACTATTCGGCAAGCAAATAGTGCCTATAAATGATTACATGTTTTATAAATGTGATATGAACTAATTTGCGACAGAAGCATTATTGAAACAAACGGCGCCCCGTACTCAGCTTTGGAAATATTGTTGCACGAAATTCAACATTGTTAATCCAGAAGCCAATAATCCAGAAGCACATGGCCGAGGTCACAACCAGATTGTCTTGTCTCAGGCTGCTGCAAAGCATATATAAACTTTGGCAAGCATGGATATATGAGCATATAACTTGCATAAGTGTGTAGCCTAAGTCACTCGAAAGAGTATGAGAACGAAGATGGCGATCACACGAATAAAACTATTAAATAGAAGGTCACTGCCACTGGCGACAGGCAAAGGTGAAATTGCCTAGTTTTGGTGTAAGAAAATCTATGTTTTCTTCCCACTTAGCTGAGTTCCTTTGACGGCAATGAACACAAGGAAAGGACTTGTTTGAAACATTCCTGATAGGTGCACAAATATATATATGGAGATTTTTGAAACCTTGAACTTTATAATCTATGAATTATAATGCTAACTAACTGAATGCCTCGTTCTCAAAATAACTACTTGACTGCGTATCTACGTATCCACTAAAATATAGAGCTATCTATATAGCAGAGCTATCTATTTATCTATTAATGATGCTAATCTAACTGTATGCCTCGTTCTAAAAAAAAATTAGTTGACTGAGTATCCGCGTATCCACTAAAATATGGAGCTACCTATAGCCAACCTTGTTCCCAGGGCTTTAGTGTGAGGACCAGGGACCTATAGCATGACAATTTGATCTATTAATGCTAGCTACCTATAGCATTACAGTTTGATCTATTAATGCTAAACTAACTGTATATGCCTCGTTCTCAAAATACTAATTGACTGCGTATCCACGTATCCACGTATCGACTAAAATATAGACATAACATGCACATCTACAAAAGATGCTATATAACACAGCAAACCTATGTGTATTAGAAAACAGTGAAAAAACATGATACAGTATGCAGCACACTAATTCAACATTAACCCATCAATGTTCATAGCGCTTTTGGCTTGGTAATGTTTAACATTTAACTAGATATAACAAATTCGAGTGTATTGTGGCCGAATAGGTTAATTAGTAGTATGTGCAGAAGTAAGTAATTAGCTAGAGTAATGGAATACTTAACTAGAAGTTACTATCGCAAGGAAAGTGCTCCCTCGCCGCCAAGGGACCAAAGACAGCATGCACAATTTGCTGAATAAGGGGCTGTTATATGATCCTGACATCCTGTTTTGCTAGGACGAGATATCGTTTAAGGCCGAGACACACCAGACGCGTTTCGACAACAGGGCGCGATTTTCACTGACCGACAACTTTGATCCTGGTTTAATGTTAAGAGTATGAATGCCCAAAACAATATTGTAATATTTCGCTCGCTACTCTGGTTTAATTAAATAAATGATTACAAAGCCCAGTCGAATTGTAATCAAGACCCAACGTTTCGACACTCCAGTCTAGTGTCTTCATCAGGGGTGATCTAAAGATGCAATCGTGGCTTCTTAAATACCCAAGGGATGACGTCACCTGCCAATCATGCTTTGAATAGGGATGACGGTGCCTATTTGCCAGAGGAATACATGCATCTCATTGGCAGGTGACGTCATCCCTTGGGTATTTAAGAAGCCACGATTGAATCTTTAGATCACCCCTGATGAAGACACTAGACTGGAGTGTCGAAAGGTTGGGTCTTGATTACAATTCAACTGGGCTTTGTAATCATTTATTTAAACCAGAGTAGCGAGCGAAACGTAACATGATTGATATACCTGGTTGCAGTGAACGAACAAACTTTAAATATTGTAATACCTGACAACAGCCTCATCATTATTCGGTTTAAAATAGAATGCTTCATTGCTTTTAGCCGCAAATCCTTAATATTTTCTATGTACGTGGAGTAACAATTTACAATGAAAGGAAAATTATTAACATCCTTCCCTGAATAAGAAATATGCTGTATAACTCGTGGGTTGTATTTCAAATCTTTTAACCCATGCATCGAGATGTTTTAGAAAAACTTTCGTCATTCGTAACTGAGCGGACCGGGCGGAGAATAGGGGAATCGTCACCAAAAAGCGAAATTTATGAGACTAAGTCGATTTGGTCAATTCGAGAGCGCTGATTTCGAAAATCGATGTTACACGGAGCGTTTCGGGGGCCTTAACTCTTAAGCCTCGTTTTCGCCTCACAATCCTCGTTCTCAGTCAGTTTTATACAGAGTGCTGGAGTATCAAAATTCCAAATACGCTTCTTGCAAAATTAAATACTAATTACTACCATTGAAAAGGTCTTGAAAATCTGGTCAAAAATATATAAGGCTTGCCATGATCGGATTTAACTTTACAAATATATTAATTGTCAAAGCTTGCAAAAAAGTGCTGACTCGGGCAAATTTAACCAACTTTGGGACTTGATATCTCCGGAACGGTAAGTCCGATCATGGCAAACCTTGTATATATTTGACTAGATTTGCAAGACCTTTTCAATGGTAGTATTTAATTTTGCAACAAACGTATTTGAAATTTAGATGTTCCAGCATTAAAACTGACTGAGCACGAGGATTGCATGTAAGGCGAAAACGAGTCTGAAGGCCCCCGCCCTCCGTATGACATCGATTTTCGAAACCAACGCCCTCGAATTGACCAAACTGACTATGGGGCCTGTTCATATATGAGCCCGGTTAACCGGGCTGGCCCGCTTTGTCACATTAGGCGGGCTAGCCCGGCAATCATATCTATTCATAGTAACGATTTCCCGCGATATTTTAGCGGGAAAGTAAAATTCGTGTTTATTCAGTAAATTTGTATTTTTGTCGACGGCAACAGCTTCAGGAGGTTTAATTTTGATAAATTCCTATAGTTTTGAACTTTTTAGACTGTTTATAAGCGAAATAAAGCACGCAAATTTCCAGCCCGGCTTGCCGGGCTAGCCCGGTTTTGCATTCATATGAGCCCGGCAAGCCGGGATCTCGCCTCGCTCAAGCGAGATCCCGGCAAATCGGGCTGGCCCGCTTCTCATATAAACCGAATCTTAAATTAATATAAAAACAATATGTGAGGCGGGATCTCGGCACTCGAAAACCAGCCCGGGCTCATATGAACAGGCCCTTGGGCCTGTTTCAAACGTCGCGCTTCTCATGTGCCGAACAATGAGGCATTTCAGCTGATTATCTATTGTTTTTAATGCGTTTGGCACATGAGAAGCGCGTCGGTTTGAAACTCTTTGCTACTCCAGCTTTGAAAGCCACCTTCATCTCGGGCATCAAGAACGCGACGAAACATATTCAATCTATATAATTCAATGCTGAAATCGTCAATCTATTTAAGAGGAGATTTTTTTGTATGTTACGTAACACGCGCTCAAAACTAATGGCTTAATGCGTATAATATACCATTTGAGGTTATGACTAAATTCAAACTTTTTATTTTTCGATACGTTTCTCAATCGGCAAACAAACTTAAAAAGTACTATGTTTAGTGCTTTATCTGTAAAATAATGCTAAAATGAAGAGATTTTAGATGATACGCCATAGAGAAAATGATGTCTGAAGTTCAGTAAGTTTTGCTTATATCATGGCTGTAAATATGGCGTCAATTTTAAAGCATCACTTGATAATTGTATTTTAACTGACAATTTTTAACTATCATTTTATGTTGCTCAACCGGCAGATGCATTTAAAAAGTAGCTAACTCTATAAACTAGAGAATAAAGCTAAAACAAAGTAATTTTGAGAGGAATGCCAAAAATATATTAGATTTTGAACACTTTTCATTGCAAATACGTGACATTGAAAATAATTGCCTCTTAACCATTTCTAGATCTTGCCTTGGCGTAATGTAAATAATCATTTAATGCAATAATATATACTACATGGATGCAGAGAAGTTCTCAACTAGCTACAAAGTTGAAATAAAACTCAATACATAACACGAACGAATAAGCCGATGTTTACATCGTCTCATTCTTATCGAGAATTGACACTGGTATACTTCCGCACATTCTTCTTGCAAATGTCAGTGTAAACCGCAGGCAATAGCAACCACAAGCCACATGCCGGTTCTGGCAGGGTATCGTTCACCATTTGCTTCACATATATTTGATACTTCCTGCAGTAAAACATTGCTAACCAGAAATTCGGTGTCTCTCCATTCATCTGTGTAATGCTCGTGTATAAATTTTGCACTTTATTGCAATCAAATGCAAACGAGCAGCCTTGATTTTGTGATTTTTGTCACTGTGATTTTGTCTGGCCCCATTTGCCATTCATGATATATTTTCGTAGAGTCGATTTAGGGATAATTAAGTGCTATCCAGTAGCTCTTTCTCATCTTCTACGCCCTTTGGTTTTCGAAACACACGAATTGTCTTCGTCGAATTCATTTTAGTAAGGACTAATACTTAAAACGGCATTTCCCTTTGCACTAAATCGAGCAAACACTCGGAAATAGACGTTCATAAGTAATTAAGCACATGCAACGAAACGTTATGCGCAAGTGGCATAATTTTGTATACAAGGAAATCAATACTTAATTGTTTTTGCTTTACGTCCAAGATGATATCGTAAACCCCGGAGAAAGCTATCTCAATCTTAATTTGTAATTTCATAGCCTATTATTGGCTAAGTAAGTCAACCCTATCTTATATAAAGAAAATAGAGAACAATACGCATTGACATCACTCTACTGTATTGTAGTCGTTTTTGAACGCTTGTTCGCGTGTTTTAAATACATTTTTAATGTCCTGAAAAAATGTTTA
>CACRXK020002449.1:0-31373 GCA_902702795.2 Paramuricea clavata | reverse complement strand
CCCCCCCCCCCCCACATCACTTTTCTAATGGTCCGTCCCTTACTTCTTGAACTGAACGCGATATTTCTTCAGTTAATTCATCCGCGTTGATTTGCAGCAGCTAAATAGTTTGATGAAAAGCGCCTCCGTCGTTGTATCTGCGTCTCCAGCACCCAGAATTGGAAGAATTTTGCTTTCTGAATCGTATGCCGAACTTGTCGAAGCCATAACAAGAACAACAATGCCTTATTTTAAAATTTATAAGCACAATATCATATTTCTGTAATACTACGCTATAGTAATTTCTGAATTTGATACACCCGAAATGTCACGTGACGTACCTTTGCAACATCTGAAATTAATTAGCTCGAAAGCCTTTGAAGTCCGCCGGCCTTCCAAACCACGTCCACTACATGGAACAATAGATAGCTTAAGATCTACGACGTCGACACCAGCTAGGACGTCAGGGCTAAGCAGAGGACTGGGACTACATTAGGACGACATCCTAGTCCCAGTCCTCTGCATAGCCCTGACGTCCTAGCTGACGTCGACGTCGATCTTAAGCTATCTAGTGTTGTATGTTGATGAATTTGCATTTAATTGTATTTAAAAAAGAACCTCTGTTAGCTAACGCTAGTTTACACGAGGTCTTAAAAATAGGATTACCCTACAAGATAAAAAGTCTATAAATCTAGTTATTCCTAAAAATTACTAAAATACGTTAAAAGTTCAAATAGTTAATAATAATTATATGAACCAGTCTAGCTGTTTAAGAACAGCAGACTTAAACATGGATTTGGAAGATATGATTTTTATAGTATAGTCTAAATTGTTCCATAGACGGATAGCTCTGGTCCTAAAAGCCCTAGCTAAAAAGGTTTTCTTCTTTAACATAGGTTTCTCTAACAACATATTATCACTTCGACACCTCGACGAAAATCTAGTATTGTGTTCATGAGTAATTTCAAATGGTTTAAAATTCACGTAAATTGCATTTGGTTCACCAGAATAAAGTACATTATGCAATACCATTAAGGTTCTGACATGAATCCTTTGTCTCACTGTTAACCAACCTATTTCATCATGGAGATTTTCCCTAGATATTTCATCAACCTTATATCCTAGGATCAATCTGGCGGCCTTGTTCTGAAGTTTTTGTAAATTATTAATCGACTCTTGATTTTGCGCAGATCCCCAAACCGTACAACAATAGTTCAATTTTGACAGTATGAGTGCCTCAGCGATAATCTTTAAAACTTTTGATGGAATATATCTGCTGAACTTGAACAGTAAGCCAAGAGCTTTGGAACAATCTTTAAGTAGATCTTCACAATGCTGTTTCCAACTTAAGTTCTCGTCAACCTGGACGCCAAGGAGTTTTACACATGGAAGTTGTTCAATGATTTTATCTTTAATGGATAAGTTAAGCGATGGAGCTGATTTAATCTTCTGCCGACTTCCAATAAAGATACTATTTGTTTTATCAGCATTAAGAACCAGACGATTCTCCGAGACCCATAATTCTACTTTAGATAAGTCAAGTTGAAGTTTATCTGATATGAGTCTGGCGTTATGTCCAGATTGGAACGGAGTGCTATCATCGGCGTACAAGGTGATATCAGCTGTAGTTAAGACTGTTGGTAAATCATTAACAAACAAACTGAAGAGCAGTGGGCCAAGACAACTACCCTGTGGCACCCCACAAGTCATCTCGATCGGATTAGAAAAAGCACCATTGATATAATTATACGGTTGAGGTTCTCCCACTTAAATACGACTTGATCCAGTTAATCGCATTATCTGAAAAGTTATAACATTTCAATTTCAGAAGCAGCAAATTATGATCAATCAGGTCGAAAGCAGCTGAAAAGTCCAACAAAGCAGCACCAGTAAGCATACCATTCTCCATGTTGTCAAGGCAACTGTCAGTCAGATGTAAAAGTGCTGATTCAGTGCTATGATTGATTCTATATGCATGTTGATTCTTGAGCATTAAGTTATGTTCGGAGACATAGTGACAGATTTGTTTATGCGCAAATTTTTCGTGCAGTAAGGTAATCAAACCCCACTACAACTTTTTTCTTAGTTTTTAAAGAGATCAATGTAAAAATATCATATTTTGAAAGGGTAAGGGAAAGAGAATTGACCCATGGAAAAAAAATTTGGGAAAAACATTAATTACACTAATTATCCAATATGGCGGCCACTAATTAACGCATAATTGCAAAGCATCGGAAACATCATAACTCAGGAACCAATGAACCAAATTTAATGAACAATATATTTTCAGAAAGCTTGGAGAATGAACTAGTGCCTAAAGCTCTTCAATTTTGTTTAACATCCTTTAAAAAAAAATTGAGCCAAATTTTAAATATTTGAATAATTTTATGAATAAATTAGTGCCTTTGTGGAAGCAATTTGCAAATAATTCATCAATGATAAAAAATATCAATATCTGAAGAGCTTTATTCACTAGATAATGTTATTGAAAGTAACCACACCAAATATCAATCTAATACAGCTAATATTTACAAAATTATAATGTCACAAAGATTGATGATACCTGAGAAATAGCAAAAATAAGAAAATTTAATTGAAAAGTTTGCTTTAATGTCAATGTACCTTAAAAAGTGTTAAAAGCTCCCAGCTTCATAAACCACACGTTCTTTCTCTTCTATCTCATCAACAAAGTTTTTCCTGAGGTGCCTCAATGTTTTTCTTCTACTTTTTACTGTTTCCTTGCTCTTTTTGGCCGACAGCTCAATTCGTGATTGGTCACAATCTTGACAACCTTGTGCAGTAAATGAACCAGGCTTGATATCTAAGTCTTCAAAAATCTTTAAAAAGGAAATGTCCCCATCATTAAATTTCACGACAGCCAAATATGTAGACAGAGCTACAGTTTCATGTTCCACATATGTGGTTTTGGGACAGCGATCCCAAATTAGGCCATTTAGACACTCATTGACATTTTGTGTCATTCCATGAGTGCATTTTTGGAGCAATTGAGGTTGGCTTAATTCATCAAAGATTGGTTTAATTTTCTTGACAATGCACTCAGGTATACCATTCTTGTGTTTGTACGATTCTTCGTCCCTCTTGTATCCGCACCAACTGTCTTCGCCATTCGGACAAAGATGATGTTGAGGGTTTAAATCTGTCGAAGCAACATGGTATAAACTTGCTTTAATCGATTTGGCCATTTGGTCTACATCATCCAAATTCTCCCTCACAGCAAGTCCATAATAGTTTTGCAAAACATCAATCTTTCCATCAGTCAATCTTCCTTTGCCTCCTAGTCCTTTCCCATCAGCCAATTTCAAACCTTTATTTGCACTTTTTAACTTGCGCAACCTGCTGCCAACCCGTTTTTGGACATGACCAATGCACTCCAATTTCTTGGGTATACATTCATCTTTAAGGCTTCCTCTGAACAATTTTATTATATGTTGTTGAGTCCCCATCACCAAGCATGTCCTTATATTGTAGACCCCGTGATATGTATGACCTTTCAAAAATCCGCAAAGCACCAACTGTTTCCATGGAGTTAGCACTCCCAGTGTGGTTGATTTTACACTGGTGGTTTGCCTTCCATTCTTGGTATTTTGGATCATTTTGTTTCTTTTGCCATTTCTGGCATGCTTGACACTTGTCGGAGAGTACTTCGACATCCAGAACTTTCTTGGTATCCAGGCTTATTGCGGTAACAACACCATTGTGTGACACATGGCCCCGTCTTTGCCAAGTACCATCAAGGGAAATCCCACATTCACCTTTGTCATTTCCACAGGAATCCTTGACATTCATGGCATTGTTCATCATACTGTCATTGGCTACCTGTTTAACAACAGGCAATAACTTTTTGTTCTGTATTTTGGTAAAGTTACGACGGGTTGGTGGTGATTGCATGTTCATAAGTTTGGTGAAAGTCACCATAGCATTATGGCCTCTGCCAATCTCTCTAAATGCAAGGACAGCTCTCACATTTACTTCAAATGATGGCCCTTGTTTTTTCGAAGTATGGAAGCAGTATTTCCAGTCACATTCAGTATGTTCACATTCCAGTGCTTCTTTTTCATGTCAATATGAGAAGTCATTTTATGTCCACATTCTGGGCATTCTAAGACTTGATCAAACACGCCAAATAAAACTGACATGTCCATAAATAAGGTGCCTTCTTTGCCAGAATCCATTGAACCAGAATTCTCGCCAAACTTTCCCTCCACATCGCCAATCTTCATCTTAGAAGGCCCAGCGTTTTGATCACATGGTTCGCCATCTTTGAATTTTTTAGCACTCTTCTGCCAAGCAACTCTTGCTCGTTTTCTCTTCCTATTGCGAGTATTTCCCATATTTTTATAGGAAACCACAAACAATAACTAAATCAAACCAATATTTAACAAACAGAAGTAATTTTCGACGAAAATATACAGGAAAAACGAACAATTTCGAGCAGATGTTTACAGCCAGTGGGTCAAAGACGATCGCGAATTTGCTATGCAAAATGTGATCGCGCATGCTTGTAAAATGGTCGTTAAATACCATACACGAAAAGTAGAAACCAGAAAAAGTCTTTAAATACCATACACGAAAAGTAGAAACCATAAAAGATAGTTCATAGCTGAACAATTCGAAGATATATGGGTGAAAAGTCGTTGCTAAGGCGTTGCTAAGAAGGAAAATTTGTATAACCACAACTTCAGAAGCATTTTTCGCATTTAAAAATTAAAAATTTCGTGAAAGTAATTTGAAATTCTAAAACTACACTATTTAAAATACCTAAAACACACAAAATCAAAATTTTGAAAAAATATTGATAAATGCCTAACAAAAGGGATATGACTACCTTAATGATTGAAATGTATACATTATATGCGCTGATACAGATTAGTGATTGCATGTCAATGATTAAGTGAGGTTACATAGTAATCAAGGCTTTAATATCATAGAAACCGCGCGCAGTCTGGGTACGACTTATGTGTCCAGGAAGGCAATCACAGATCACGATCATTTTAGGTTAAGCAGAAAAGACGTTTTCAGAGGAGTGTCGCCCCCAAAAGCTACGGCCTTGAATATATGCCAGAATTCCTGGCTTGGCAAGATGGAAGTGGAATGATCAGATGAAACACTCAATATAGTTTATATTATGAGCAAGATTTTGGCAACTGTCCCGTCTGCACCTAGCCGGGTCATATAAACGCACCCTAGAAAATGTATAAAATTTTCACTCAAAATTTCCTTCAATGTAATGAGACTATATTTTGTGACTAACAATAAGATGTGCATATATAAAAAATAGAATGTTTAAAACCTCAATTAGTCCTCATCACTAGAACTTTCACTATTTTCAGAGTTGCTTGGTTCCTCTATCTTAACTTTTTTTTCAGGTGATTTAGCAGCCTGACCTGAGCTGTTTAGCTTCCGCTTTAACCCAGAGTTCTTGGGCGATGATGAACTTTGTTGGTGTTCATCCGAGGCAGATTCTACCTTTATTTGAGTTTCAGCAACTGCTTTTTTATCTTTAGCTTTTTTATCTTTTGCTATTTTCGCAGCTTGACCACTAGTACCCGTTATGTTTACCACTTCTAAATCATATTTCTCTTTCTCGCTAGCTGCGGCCTGAAGCCAGCCTTTTTTGGTCGACTTGGGCAAATTTTCCCATTCTACCACAAAGTCATTCTCCGTCTCGTCCCCATCTATGTCCTCGTCTTCTAATCTCTCAGACTTCCACAAGGTATAGGCAGACATAGGCTTCTTAATCATTGATATCTGCTGGTCATGAAATTTCTTCATCTCTTCATAGTATTCTAGCTTTGCCTTTTCTGCTTTGCTCACATACTTTTCCCGTTTGTCTTCAGCCAGTTCCTTCCATCTTTCGCAAAGTTTTTTATGAATTGCACTAAACTTCAACTCGGGGTGTTTTTCCACGAGGCTAGCTCGCTTGGCTTTGCAGAAGATTGAGAAAGCGTTCGGCGGTTGTTTGCTAAATTTCCTGTTCTTTGATAGTAACCGCATTCCCTCCTTTTGCCGATTTTCCTTGTGCAAGGTAACAGCATCCCCAACAATTTCCAGAACGCTTCTGCTTTTTCGTACTTTCTTGATCAGCATCTTGTATTGTTCTTGCATCTCAAACTAAAAAATAATAACCATTTAAAACACAGTTAATGTTATGTATGTCACAAGCAGAATATGGCAGTTTATTTTGTGCAACAGCAGGCGGCTCCTAAAGCCTAGTTTCCATTTGGTCGTTAGTTGTCGCTGGTACAACAAGTGGCTGATGTAATAGAGTGTCAACAAAACTTTACAAAACTATGCAATCATTAAGACTGATTTGCATATAACACACACAAAGATTATTATTATATTAGACTATTTCACATCTACAGCTTGTCGTGACAGCGACAACTAACGGCCAAATGGAAACTAGACTTAAAGTAGATATTTTGGTTAGAAATATCCTTAACCTAGCCCTCAACATATTTTCATTCACATTTAACTAGGAGTGCACTGGAACCAATTTTTAAAGTCCCGGCCGGAACTGGAAAAAAGTTCCGACCAGAACCGATTTATTAAGCCACATACAGTCATATGTTACTTTGTCTGCTGCCAGACAGGTAGACACTTCAATTGATCAAGAACAGAGATCGCAAATGTTACAATTAAAAGATTGACAAACGTTAGACGTCATAAATCATAATGAAGTGTTAATTGTGGGTTCCTTGTGTAGTCCAAATTTCTTCCTACTGTGAACTTTTGTTAGACACAAAGTTTAATATTCTATCTCTCTGAAAACAACAGAGTACCGGTTCCGGCCATGCTTCTTTTATTAGTTCCGTCCTTTCAAAAATTGGGGTTAGTTCCGGCCGGAACCGAACATTCTGGTGCACATATTGAAAAATGTGCCCGGCCACGGTGGGATTCGAACCTACGACCTTTGGAGTACTAGCCCAATGCTCTTCCAACTGAGCTACGCGGTCAGGACAGTTCGAGTAAGTGATATTTCGGAACAGAATCTAGTTCCTTCGATACCAGTGTAATCTAGTAATATGATTTTTTTCTGTGTTGGTGTTGTGTACTCAGGTGAATATGATATTTGTGATGTTACTCTGATTGTATATCCGCACCGGGCGAGCTTGAAAAATGTGTCCGGCCACGGTGGGATTCGAACCTACGACCTTTGGAGTACTAGCCCAACGATCTAGTCTGATCGGGTTGAAACCAATCAAATCGTTAATTCTGTTGACAACAGCATTTTCATCTGGATTCAATTTACTGGTATGTTCTGTGAAGGGGTACAGCTAAGAATCTTCAGGGGTGGATCCAGCAAGGTTTTTCTAGGGGGGTGCTGGATGAGCAGCCGAGTGTTTTGTTACAATTATTTAGGGGGTGGTTGGAGAGCATTCAAATAAATTGGCTTCCTCACAACTTGAGCACCAAAGGTGCAAGCTCCCTAGGGGGTTCAGCCTTCAGGCAGATATGCCCCCCCGGAACATTTTGAAAATTAGAACCCTAGAATTGCCATTTCCTGTGATATGGGCATTGAATTATGAGCTTCAGTTGGACTTCAAAAAAGGAAAAACCTTGGAAATCATGCCATATTTCAGAATTTGATTTTGCACCCCTGTTGACCTAGGCCAAAAGTGGTGCACACCCTTGTGTACTCCCCTATAAATCCACTCCTGAGAATCTTTAATTATAAAATAAATGGGATGAAAATGGGCAAGCTAGACAAGGAGCTGTTCACTGGGCCAGTCTGGAAAGCCAGGATAAATTGTGTCACAAAAATGTTTTTGCTGACCATAAAAGAATGTTCGAATCAACTTTAGAATCTAAGCTAAATATTCAACTTTGAATGCCATTGGGCTATTCCATTTAATATGTGCACCTAGTAAGTAGTAATTGACCGATTGTGCAACAATCTGAAATTACTGTGCACATTTTCTCAACAATCTTTTTTAGACAATCGGAATAGAGATAATTCTACCGAATCCGATTGTCCACCGATAAGGCAAAAATCAGCCCGATTATCAGTGAATTTGTCGGCATATCTGTGTGAGATTAATTTACAGTCTTAAAAGCACACAGGATTGTCTACTTTGACATGGGTTTTAGTCCCGGAGTCCCCAAAAGTAAAATCTTTGGAAACGTTGGTGTGATCAAGGGCAAATGCTGGCATATCTCCGGCATAGAGTTTACATGGAATGCACCCATGGTATTGAGGGGTCTGTATCTACATCTTAAATTTTCCTGCAGGGTAGCTCAAAAGACGTTTTTAAAAAAATGGGGAAAATTAGGTGTTTTATTGATACCCAAGACTGCAAGAGGGAAGAAGCAACATCCTAAAGGGGTTAGTAAGATATACTATGGCATAACTTCCACAAATTGCATTCAAGGGGGTTCCAAAATTTGTATGTCCTATGGGGATTTGGCCATTCCATTTAATATAGGCACCTCTCCTCCTATTGAGGGGTCCCTTCATAATCCTCTTAGGATGTAAAAAAATTTGGAACCTCCTTGGAGGAATTTTGTGGAAGTTATTAGCCAGAGGACCAGACTGGAAAGTTTGGAAATTGCTTGCTGGAGATATCAAAAATTTAATAGTAAATATATAGAAAGCATCAAAATTGCGCGCCGGAGATATCCGCTTTCCACACTTGCCAGAGGATATCTTACTAACGCCTTTAGGATATCGCTTTTTGAGCCTTTTTCCCTCTTAGACATCACTAAAACACCTATTCTTAAAAAAAATCTCTCAAGCTACCCTCTAAAAAATTTAATATGAAGACCCCCTCCACCCACATTGGATATACAGACCCTTCGAATTGTAGGGGGAGGGTGCACATATTAAATGAAAAGGCCCATTATGAAGGAGTGCCTATGTTAAATGAATGGCCCATTGCATGTCGTTTAAACTCTTAACTCTGATATAAAAACAACCACGTCAATTTCAATCAATGACATCAAGGCGATTGCGACTAAACCGTGTGTAAACATTCTATAATCAACATATTTCCATTATATTTTTACCTGTGTGAAATCATCCATTTGTTGTACTTTAGACCAGTCAACACGTTGTGAATACTGCTGTTTTCCACTCAATTTCAACGTGTATTTCTTTACATTTTTCAGCAGCGTCTCCTCCTGATCGTGGGACCATTGTCGATTTGAACTTTGCGGTTTTGGCGCCATTTTTTCCGGGCTAACTTTGGACTCCTTCGGCGCAACGGGACTTTGCTCTGGTGTGGCTGTCTTTTCGTTTTGGGATGCATTTGTATCAGCACTTTCGAAGGCTGCGGATTCCTGCTCCTCGGTTGAAGATTTTGTAGCTTTCTTATGTTTTTTCTTGTGTTTCTTGCGCTTCTCAGAGTCATCTTTGTCTGCCATATTGAAAAACGTGTTGTAGAAAACCGCAAAGCACATTGGGGCTTCGATCATTTGGTGTTTCCACTATATGATAAAATTTCGTTTTCGTCACAAAAATAATATTGAGTACAAAATCTCAAAACAAAATTTTAATGGTGAAATTTGTAATAAATTGCATGCTAAACATTCAAACACAACATTATAATCACCAACAAGTCAGTTTCTTCAGTGGTGGGGCAGAGGAAGGGGCACAATGGGGAAAATGCCCCACCAGTCCATGGTATTATAAAATGCCTGGGGACGAGGTTGGGCCACGGTGGGAATCGAACCTACG
This sequence comes from Paramuricea clavata, assembly GCA_902702795.2. Classification (NCBI taxonomy): domain Eukaryota; kingdom Metazoa; phylum Cnidaria; class Anthozoa; order Malacalcyonacea; family Plexauridae; genus Paramuricea; species Paramuricea clavata. Next base: position 21,697 of record CACRXK020002449.1, on the reverse strand, counting down.
ACCTTTGGAATACCAGCCCAATGCTCTGCCAACTGAGCTACGCGGTCAGGTCGGTTCGAGTATGTGATATTTCGGAACTGAGTATAATATGATAATGGTGGTAATTTATCGTAAAAATATTGTATTTTTACACCAGCCATTTTGTTTCCCACGAGCTATGTATTTGAATTTATTAAAATTATGTATTAATTGATTACCTCAGTATTAAAATTATGGTTAAATAAATTACGATACGAATTTAAACTATTGAATTTAATTAAACCCTTCCGTTGAATAGTACAAGACTACAAGTACTATCGTGCAATAAGTTTTGTACTATTGCACGGTAGCACAATTTTAATTCCATACCACGTGATCATAATCAGCCAATTAAATTACTAAAATTTAATGAGTTGTTTAATGAGATGTTGTTATATTATCAATAATACTAGAAGTTACTATCGCAAGGAAAGTGCTGCCATCATGCTAAAAACTTTTGCAAATTCTCGACCTTAATTTTAAAACTCTCGAAAGTAAAATTTTATCTTCATGACATGTTTGATTAATTAATTAAACCTTCCCTACGAAATCCCAAAACCCTTCCGGAATTGGAAAGTACGTCCTTCCGGTATCTTTTTATATTGTGCGCATTTAATTGCCGATTATTAGTTAACTATATTATTTAACTACTAAATTATCATTTAGAATTCAGATATATTTACTGATAGCAAAATGTTCCATGACTATGCATCCAGCCTGGCCAACTCTGCGGTGTAAATTCCAATACTTTCGTTATCATAAAGCACGAAATAAACAGCTTTCAACGAGGTAGCCATGATGGAAACGAAATAATCCGAGATAGCTCGCAGGATTATCTCTGCAGTGGCTTGCTTCGGAAGTTTATTTCTGAAAGAAAATGTTGATAAAACTATCAACTTTGCTTTGCAACAAAACCGATTTACACTACACAACTTTTGCCTAAAACTGTCGCGTGCAACCTGCTTACAACACTTCAATTTAAGTAATCCCCTTAGGCCAGGGTTAAACGTTTCATGTGCCGAACCTAATGTTAATGAGCTAAGTTCTTTGTTTCACTTCATTTGCATTAGGTTCGGCACATGAAAAGTCGAGGTTCGACCCTGGCCTAAGAAGGGTGGTATGCCGCACTGGGGGTGGGAGTTTCCGACCCCCCCCCCCCCGCCCTCAAGGCAGATGCCTCCCGTTATGAGGGATTACTGGATTAGAGTGGGGTGAGTGAGGACTCTGTGGCCGGGTTATCAACGTGTCTGTTGTGTAATTTACTGTGGTCTGTAGGATATACATGCTGTTTTTAATGTGCTGGACCCGTTGCAATTGGCTAAAGGCTGTTGCGGTGTTTCTGCCAGTCTGCCACATTTTCTCTATCTATATTTGTTATCCATGTGATTTGTCATTTTTTTTCAATGTATGTATAAGTGCACTTGTATGGTATGCATCACACAAACGAAAGGGATGTATTGATATACCACAGTTAATACGGATATAGCTAATTCAAAAAAGGTTGTCCTAAGGCTAAGCAAACCTTAAACTCTAAGCGTGCAAAGCATATTTAATCAGTTTAGAAATCATATTATATGGGGCCCATTTCTTAGAGGCATGGTAATATCTCCTTGCAAGAATTCGTTCACAAATAGCTGCAATATTCAACTTGAAACTTATGCTCCCATTACGATTTGCGCGCTTAAGCCTGGTTCACACGATGAAATAAGCATAAGCACAAGCACCGGAACCTTTGATGTGCATAAACGTAAGCATAAGAAGAACAAATGTTGCGTTCTTCTTATGCTTACGTTTATGTACATCAAAGGTTCCGCTGCTTGTGCTTATTTCATCGTGTGAACCAGGCTTAAGAGTTGAAGGTTTGCAAAAAATACTTTGCCTATTGTAACTTGTAAGTTACACGGATAAAAACAATCAGGTTGTTGCAATATTGATGAAAACAGGATTGAACAATGTTTTGCTGCCCAAATTATGCAGTTGTCCACAATATTGTCACACCCGATTCCATCTCAACAATATTGTAGCGTTTTTAAGCATGTATAACGCGAGTGTCAGGCTCTACTCGAATTTGAGGAAAGGAAAATGGCATCTAGTAAGTCATCCAATTTTCAAGCCTGAATATTGATAAGACATTCACCTGAAGAATTGTTGGGTGTTTATGAAATTAGCACGACTATCAAGCAACTGTCTTTGCCTGTGTGGCTTGCGAGATATAGCTTCCCGCACCTTTTCAGCTTTTGTAACGAGTTTTAGAACGTTCTATGGGCTAGATTATAGCGAACTTAAAAAGGGGTAAAAAAAAGACAGTTACTTATATCAGGGTTCGTAGTCTCCAAAATCAAAAAAATTCAAAGACTTTCAGAGATTAGTATTGTCAAAGACTTTTCAAAGACTTTAAAGCAATCACCATTTTAGCTGGTAATTGGTCCAGTCAAATCACATCCTAAAATGCACTTTTTCGTCGATATTTGTGAAAATCTTGCTTCAATCAATCTATTTTATTAGCTAGGAAATGGTATAATCAAAGACTTTCTTCGCTTTTTCACACAATTCAAAGACATTTCAAAAGACCTGCATTCAAATTTAAAGACTTTCAAGGATTTCAAAGACCGCTACGAACCCTGTATATGCTTTTCTTTTGGATTTGATACAAATTCATATTTTTTTTATCCGCGTTGCCGACACTGCGAACTTAGGGTGTTTTTTTTGTCACGTCCGCGATTTACCACATGTTAAGCTATCTAGGGAGACTTGCAGATAGCCCCCCCACTTGAATTTCCGGAACCCCCAGAGCAAAATCTGAAAATCCGCCAAGAATACTGCTGCCAAGTAGCTCTCTCGGGTGATTACAGTTGGGGATTAGTTGTTGAACGGATGCAACCCGGCAAAGATGATGCACACCCTCCCTACCAGATCAGGCTACTAGACAGCGTGCCTGGGGGGATTCGGGTAATATTTGAGCCGGACTAGTGCACGAATTAATATTAGACTATGGTCAATAGACCGACCCTACGTACAAACACAAAGCAAAAACTTTGCATTACAACTTTTCCTTTGGTTTAAGTATAATAAAAATTACCATAATCATACAGTTTTGCCATTTCCTTCAAACTAATATTAACAATAAAATGTTTGCTACAATGTCCCGTAGGAACAAGTACGATGTGATAAACAAGACAAAGGTAGTCATTTCTAAAATTACAGTGTGATTAAGTATAAGTTAAAAATGTTTTCTAGAAAACGATGTAGTATATCGGCTGTACTGTACATAGGCTTGAGAATTCAAGCGTCAAGTTTGGCCATTTCCATTGTGTAGGCACCAATGTCTTCCATTTTGGTCATGACAAACTTGATCTGTCTCAGAGAGGAGGCCATTACGGTGACGAAGTAGTCGGATATGGTCTTCAAAGTTGTTTGGACAATTTGTGCTCTCAGCTCATCTTTTCTGCAAGGGAAAGGGTAGCAAGGTCAGCGTGATGTGGGTCACAAATGGTTAAACAACATAAGGTTGAAAAACTCTTGTAATCTTCTTCGTCCAAGAGGAAAGAAGTACCCATAATCAGATCCATATTCAACGACCAAGGTTTTGGAGTGCATCGTCGTATAACAGGCGCAAGCGATGGATAGCATGCCTGTAGATTTTATTATTGTGGAGGCAGGATAGCAATCATGTAAATTTTATTTTTGTGGAAGCAAAATAACATATGCTTGTGGAGGACTTTTTTTGTGTGGAGGCAGCCAATTTTCAAAAGGCTTAGATAATTGGCTTCATGATTTGCGAAGTTGTTATCCAGTAACTCCCAGTTTTTTGTGTTTAGCTGTACTGCCTTCTACATGATTTTTGGAGTTAGCCTGTAACTCTCCAGAATTCTTAATTTAAACAGTGCGCGTTTTCCATATGGCTCTGTAACTTCTGCAGCCACGAGCGGCAGCCGCGCTGCTTTTTACACAGTCTACGATTTGCATTGTTAGAATGACTAGTTGTAACACTGTTTCAAATATCACATGTACATAGATACTATGGTACCAATGGTAGTAAAACAGGACGTGTTACATACTGTTGTCTATTGATACAAACTATAATACCTGTATGCCATAACCCGAACCATTTGTTTATGGCTGTTTTTTATTACGAAACAAACTAGTTCCCGAGTTCTTAATGTTAAACATTGTGTAGCACTTGCGAATATAGTGAAAAATGAATGAATATAATCGTGCACGATATACTGTTTTTAACATGGTTCGTATAGGCAAGGAAGAGCAAAATTCAAGGACTTTTAAGGGCATGCATCAAGAAACTCAAGGGCTGAAGAGAAGGCGTTAGAAAATGACATTTAATTCTTCAAATTGCAAGTTTAATGAATTTCAACTTTGTAAGCCATGACCAAAATCAGTTCAACAAAATACCCTTTTTGAAGGTCAAACAAATTTCAGACAATACCCGAAAACTAAAGCAAGAAGAATTCAAAGACTTTCAAGCACTTTTTTTTACAATTTCAAGGATTTTCAGGCCTTAATTTTCTTTTCAAATTCAAGGACTTTCAAGTTTTCTACGAATTCGGTTTAACTGTTTATCCTCTTAGATTATACCGTATATACTATTTGGCTTGACGTATTCCAGTAACCCATCATTGTAATTGTTAAAGACAGGTTTCAAAATATAACGTAATGCTTTCAAACGTACGAAAACTGCGTCTATAGGCTATTTTCACAGGTCAAAAAGTGGCCGAGTGTATTTAAATGACCTACGGGATTCTTCTAAGTCATATTAGCATGAGATGTGAAAACTGCAGTTTATAATTGGGAGGCAACTGCTGACTTTTGCAAGGGAACATTTTTCGTTCATTTACTGTCTACTCACAGACCTATAAGATATGGAGATCTGCAAGCAGGCTGCATATATCACCATTGGATGTAAGGTTGTCTACCAACACAACAAGCGTCAGACATTTTTACTTACGCTCCACTTCCAATCGAAGGCAAGGCAATACTCTTCAAATTTTTCTCATCAGCCAGTGCGAGAATGTTCTTGACTGCAGCTTCAACCTTCTCGAGTGCATCCTTCTGAGAGGCTGTTGGACTGTTTACATGAATGACAAACTTAGCTGGGAAACCATGTCCTTGGCAAATGGCAGCTAGATAAATACACAAGCAAAGAGCATAACTAATTGATTTATGGTCACAACTCACAAGTGAAATGTTTTCCAATGTTTAAACCAATTGGAAGTGCACAGTGAATAATTTTCAAGTTGAATAAACTCTTAAACTCTAATGAATTTTGGGACAATTTGGAACATAATCACACCAAACAAATCTTCTGGCCACTAGTATATATAAATACCAATAGCTATGTTTTAGATAAAACAGTGAATAGGCTAATGAGATTCTTTATACAAATTTCTAGCTCTGATAAAACTGTATGAACTAACCATCAGCAACATCCAAAGGACTCTTGTCTTTGGCCAAGTTTTTGACTTCTTCTTCGAAAGCTTCACCACCAGCCTTTTTCAAGGCATTTCCTAAACAAAACAAACTATGTCAGCAACATCATCGAATGATTGGCCAAGCCACACACATTTATTTAGCAGGCTGCACCAGGGATGGATTTACTTGGGGTGCACTACCCCCTTGGCCAGAGGGGGTGCAGGGGTGCTATTTTTCATGATAAAGCAAAGACAAAATGAGATACAGTAATTTGAGTAATAACATGATAATAAGTGAACTGTGAACAACAATTACAATTCAAATACAGTAGTTGATGGGCGGGCGGCACACATGACCGACACAACTCGGTAGTCGGCACCAGAGCACCCCCCTACCAGATTATGCTGGATCCATCCCTGGGCTGCACTGACATGGCTGTTAACTAAACAATTTGTTTGTTTCAATACCAGAATACCACTGTATTTCTACACACAGTAAACATACTATTTAAAATTGAACACATGAATAATGGCTCAGTTGCATTGTTACTAGCCCCTTTCTAAGCACAAGGCCATGGCGTGCAATTCCATACACAATAGTGCCGCATCAGTTTATCAAAAACTGCAATTTATTGCATGTCTCAATTAAGCTGCAAGCCTGCAATGGGTCGTTCCAGAAAAGTCCACACTCCCCCCAAGGAGGGGATTTCTGCCATTCTAGAAGGAGGGGAGAAAATTTTGTTTCTGATAATAGTGTATTCAAAGGACATCCGAAGGGGGTAAGGAGTCAACTTCAAATTTCCTCTGTGAGGGAGGTATGGATGTTTTCTGGAATGGCCCAATGCAAAATATATATTTATAAAAAAATCCACACTATATATTGTATATCTAATGACTAATATTGCATGGTAAACATAGCACAAGCCTCCCTCGCAAAGGTCCAATCTGCATTTACAAACAAGCATGAAAAATCTTGAAAATACAGCCAGGCTTTCTAGGATAATTTCAAGTACCACATACTAACACCCCTACTTTTTTAACCCAAAAAGAAGACCAAAACCACATATATATATATTTATAATATAGTCATCCACCGTATATGAGCTGTTCTGCAATCTGATTGGTTGAATTACTCGCCGTATATCAGCTCATATACAGCGAGTAGCGAAAAACAAGATGGCGGTCCAAAAACTACATGAGTTTTGCGAAGCAGAAAAAGGAAAATATTCGCTTTGAGAATAATATCACAAGGAAAAACTCTCAAAAAAAATTTGACAGGTTAGCAAAATACATTTATTACGTAGAAATTAGTTTAAATACAAGTTTTTTAAAGAATTAATACCGAAACAACAGCGAAAAAACATGTTCATTGAGAATATAAATTGTTCAGAAAAGTTTGCAATGAACGACAAATGAATTTGCAGTCAACAAGCACTTCCTATAGTACCAAACATCTGTATAATATATCTGAGCTTTCCTGTGAGATATAGAGGTTCTAAAACCATTTCTTTCACTTCGTCTTCGAGTTGTAAGACAAGCTGTTTTTCAAGCTGTTTTTGGCCGAAAAAATTGTCAACACATTGTAACAGTGAATAATTAATTACTGCTTCAGTTAATGGCTATATTAGACTATATTATAAAACAATTATACCATTCGCTCTCGTCGTATATGGCTGATAGCCAACTCGGTGCTACGCACCTCGTCGGCTATCAACTCATATACGACTCGAGCTCATGGTATAATTGTTAAATATATATATGATATCCAGTATCCGGCCAGATACCAGTAGGGTCTTAGCTAGCATTTTAGATCTTGGACGTGTTTCTAAATTACCAGGGTGTGCACATGTCAATTACCTTGGCCAAATTCACGGTTCTATACAACGGACAATGCTGCCTATGATTGTTCTATGCTTTGCAACTAAATACAAGGCAAGCATATACTCATATTGCGCACTGACATTAAAATATTAAGTTATTTCAGCAACTCTTGGGGTATTTAAAACCTGATTTTTAACACCATATAGTTCCCATTATCCATCAAAACATTAAAACATCACGGATCACGTTTGCCAATTTCAACAACAACAGATTTTACAAACTTTCTTATGACGTAAATAGAAAGAAATTCTGTCTGTTGTAAGTAGCACCATCTTATTTTATGAACATACACGGCCTTATATAAATAATGATCGCAGCCGCGTTCATTTTATCTAGCCGTGTTTTTCCATTTTTGGCCGTGATAACACGGCCCTCTAGCTAAGACCCTGGATACCAGATGAGATTGTCTCACAATCAGGCTGGATATATCCCCAAAAATTCAGACCCAGTAAGAAATCTATGCATTTTTCTTACCCACTTCGCCAGCAAGGTTTAATTTTGCATTAGTAGGGTTGACAACAGCATCAACATCAATCTCAGCGATATTTCCCTGCACAACACACATCGACTGCCCAAGGAATAGAGTCTTTTCTGACAACAGTGTAAATCCTGGTCCTAGATCTTTGTTGACGGCATCTTTCTTTCCAGCTTTGCCTTTGCCACCTTTCTTTGGTGTTGGGGCATCCTTTTCTGCTTTCTTTGGCGTTCCCTTTTCACTTTTCTTGGGTGTTGCCGGTTTCTTTTGTTTCTTGGATTTTAATTCTTCAGGCGTATACAATTTGCCACCCTTTCTCTTTTTCAAAAGTTCCGGGTGAATTTTTGGTAACACACCTCCTGATGCAATAGTCACTCCTTTCAGAAGCTGTAAGAATTAAACAATTATGGTGCCAGGGCTTCAAATTTGCAGTATCCCGATATCCCGGCGATACCAGATTTTAAATTTGGATACTGAAAATCACAAGCTCAGTATCCCGAGGGATACTGAAAATAATTCTGTCCATGGCGGATATTTCTCGACAAAATACCGTCCAAAATAATACAAGAAGACAAACAAAGTCCAAGCAAACAAATTTGACTGATTTTTTGTTTGTAGAAACACCACGTAAATTTATTACTGCAAAGCTTTCGATCCGTAAGCCCGGATCTTCATCAGTGCTAATAATATGAAGAGCACTTCATATTATTCTGCTAATAATATGAAGAGAACTTTCCACCAAGTCTACTTTTTCACCAAGTCTACTGCATTTTCATGTAATACGTCATATGCATTGCGGGAGACAATGAGTACTGGACCAGGTCGTGGTAGAAATTTACTTTCCAAGGCTGCAAATTACTGCCCGACTAAATTTGGCAAATAAATGTCAAAGCAAAAGTAATTTTGATCGGACATTGGTCCGATCACAAAAAAATTTGTCACATACATTTTTTTGCTGTGACAAACTCCGATTGCAAATTCACTCAATTTGCATTTTGCAATAAAATTTACTAGGCGTCCTAGCATTTAATTTTACTTAACGCAGGGCCCGCGGAGCGTATTAGAGAGTGGGGGGGCTAAATCATCAATAAAACCCCCAATTAATTAATTTAGAAAGTTTCATTTAGATTTCTATTTTAATAATTTTGGCTGTCAAAAAAAGTGGGGGGCTAAAGCCCCCCCACAGCCCCCGTCTCCGCGGTCCCTGTAACGTTGCACCGAAATGGCGTACATACTTGTCTCGTGACTTATATATATCTTGTGACGTATATATGTCCAACCAAATTTAGTGATGTTGGCTTTTGTCCAACCAAATTCAAGATATGTCCGACCAAAATTAAAAGTGATTGGACAAATGTCCTGTCAAGTCAAATATTTATTTGCAGCCCTGCTTTCAGTATTTTCTTCTGCATTTAGATATTTCAATATTTAATATGGTCACACATAAATTGCAAAAAAATTTATGGTAAAGTAATCACATCTACACAACGAAACTGGCATTGAATAATTGTTTAAATATTTCTAAAGACTACTAATAAAAAACTGGCTTCATTGCCACATTTAGGCCTAAAAATTCCTGTGGTTCCGGTTTCCTGACCAGGGTTCAAATTAATTCTGAAAAAATGGTGCGTTTATTTTAAGGAAATTTTAAGGAATTTTCGCTAATTGGAAGTTAAAAAGTGGAAGCACTGCAATTTTCAAATATATAATATACATCGCAAACTCGCAAAAAAATAGAATTTTGGGTGGAATTATAATCGTTTTTAAGTACAATCTAACAACAATATCTTCAGAATATATGATCCTTCATCACATTTACAAAGAACTGAATTTATTATTGTATATTTTTATCAATTTGAGAGACTTTTGATTCATGATTTTGATCAATTTCTATGAAATTGTATGAAATTGGGTTCGTGAAAAATGAAAATTGATTCGTGATTCACGAACCGTTATTTCGAACCCTGCTGACCGACCCTATTATTTTCTGCCGACCCTATTATTTTTTTCAACACGATTGACTGTGCGACCCTAATTTCTCTGGGTGGTTGCGGGCTGCTCATACAGCGTGCCAAAATGGTATCTGTTGTCACAATAATTGTTGAACCAAACCGCCTAAATTTGTCCATAGAAACAACGCATCTCTAGTTAATTTTGAGACTCTACTGAAAATCGCCCAGCAAAAAACCACCAAAAGCATGACAAAATATTCAAAAAAAAATTCCGATGTACCTTCCCCAATTTTTTCGCGATATGAAACCGGAACCACACTGCAGGTATTTTTTAGGCCTTATTACAAACGTTTGCGAATTTGCGATGTTTGGTACAAGGTTTGGACATTTTAGTCAAAAATAATTTAGTTGAAATCAACTGTAAAATCCCAAAGGAAAGTTTTAAGAAATTTTAATTTTGACAAGTGGAAGCACCTGTATTAGCAATCAAAATGGCAGTCTGAATTTTGATTTTGTCATATAATGGTTTTGGCCATCTCGTAGGAATTTCAGCCATTTTCTGTTAGCATAGACATTAACTAACTAATTTTGAAAACTACACAAAGGAGAATAAGTATAGTTTTCCCATATTTCCTCCCATTGTTTTGGCCGACATTTTTCCCGCCATTTCCACATACGGTCGCACGTTCACTTTACATTTGACCATGGTGTTCATGGCACATCGTTAACTCAAACCCTGCACATGTACAGTGTAACTTCAAAATTATTAGCAGGGCTGCAAATAAATATTTGACTTGACCGGACATTTGTCCGATCACTTTTAATTTTGGTCGGACATAACTTGAATTTGGTCGGACATATATAAGTCACAAGATATATATAAGTCACGAGACAAGTATATAGGGCCATTCCGGCGCAACGTTACGTAAAATGCTAGAATGCCTCGTAAATTTTATTGCAAAATGCAAATTGAGTGAATTTGTAATCGGATTTTGTCACTGCAAAAAAATGTATAATGTGACAGTATTTTTTTTTTATCGGACCAATGTCCGATCGAAATTACTTTTGCTCGGACATTTGCCAAATTTCGTCGGACATTGTCCGATGTCCGACAGTAATTTGCAGCCCTGTATTAGAAACAAATCATCGTTAAAATGGTTTTGATCTGCATAAATTTTTGCTCAGTTTTGTTGGCGTTAATCTTGACTCGATAGTTTTTAGGTATACTTTTAACCTTTTGCAATTCGCACCTAACATAAAAATGTTCGGCTCGTGGCTAGGCATGACCCTGGGAAAACCAGCCACTAGATTTGTGCAATCATCATTATTAGAGCATTCAGGTCAATGGCCGACTTCCTGTTCAAATTCTGACCATTTGGTAGAAAACGAATCTAGATATTGTCAAAAATCCTAAACGACGAAATCTCTCTATTTGTTTTCTGAAATCTGTCTGCAATAAACGAAAACTATAGATTATTTGCAAATCCTCGAGATTTTATAAGACAAGTACGTTTTCGGGCCATGCCATGTTTAGAAATTTTGCGCGGGAAGACAAACAAAGCTTTGAAAATTTTGTCAAGCGAACTGGGAAGGAACCGTTTATAAAAGCGGATTTTACATTTGAAATAGCTACAGAATTACGAAAAAAAACATTGCAAAGATATAAACGGCAAGCTCTATGATGGATTTAGACAGTTAGCTTCAGTGTAGCATACAAAATACTTCTGAAAAAGGGCGACAAGCGAAACAAAGGCGGCATATATACTAGAGGGGATGGTCGAAGACTCGAATGGCTCGGAAGCACATGGAGTGAAAATACGAACCTTGTGTAGTTCATCGTCGTTTGCGATGGCGAGGAGAATATGTCGGGGAATAATTCTTGATCTCTTGTTATCTCTGGCGGCGTTTCCAGCCAACTCGAGTATTTCTGCTGTGAGATACTCCATCACGGCTGCTTGGTACACGGGGGCGCCCGAAGCGATTCGATAATGGTGCGTTGTCTTTCTCAAATATCTATGCACTCTGCTCACTGGAAAGATTAATCCTGCCCTCTGTGAGCGAGTTGATCTCATTCGCTTTGCAGCTTTACCTCCACGACCTGACATCTTGGTAGTTTTGAGACGAAAATTAAGATTTTCCTCACACTTGAAGCGGTTGTCTAACTTATCTGTAATGGCTCCTCGCAAATCTTTCAGGCTTTTCAGTTTTCAGCGTCCTTTCGAACGATGAATTAACATCTTGTGAACCAATCAGAGTGCAGGAAATTATAATTTAATTTGTGAGCCCGCAAGCCACTATTTCAGCAGTTAATGAGCATACTTCATTTTGCACAAGAGTGAAGGATTTCGAATTTGGCGATTTTGGCCAAAAATTTGATTTACTCAATTTTCGAAAAATATGTAAACGTCAAGGACAACATGGAATTCGCAGCTATCAGTAAAATTAATACATACAGAAGTTTGGGCCCCAGTCATTTTCAGTCTCAGTCAAAACTGGGACCGACTTTTTCTGATTTCCGAGTGCTGGGGGGGGGCTAACGTGTGCCTCTGGCTAAAGAATAAGGCTACGTTGCTTCGTTCCCGAAACGTTACGTCCCAAGTGTAAACAGCTTCCGCCCCCATAGGCGTACCGGGCGGGGGGGGGGGGCGGCAGCACCCCCCCCAGTTTGTTGGACAGTCGGGCAATATTCGCACAACAGTCGGGCAATTTTGCTTTATTATAAAAATAAATGGAACAAATTCTGTCAATTTTGAGGTAAATTTTTTGATTTTTCGAATATTTGTGTGATGTTACGAAAAATTTTGGTATGTCCGAAAAATGTTTTGATCCCTAAAATGGTATACTGACCGAAATTTTTTTGGCGACGGGGGGGGGCAAATTTTTTTTCCCGCCCCCCCCCCCCCTAATTTTTTCCTTCCGGTACGCCCATGCCGCCCCGGCTCTTCTTTCACCAAAAGCAAAAATATTGCAGACTTCATTTGAAAGAGTGAACACTATACTGTTGTAACCCGTGATAAGGTTTAAAGAACTCTGAGTCATGAATTGAACAAAAAATTGCTAAGATTGGCGTTTACATTAGCCTCCTGCGCAGACGTTGTAAGTACATGGCCGAGGCCGCTCGGCCGCTTTTGTGAGTCAGGATCCCATGACTAAATATTGTAATTATTATTATTATTGTAATTATTATTGTAATTATTATTATTATTATTATTGGAGGCATGAGTGAAGAGTGCAAGAGGTATCATAGCAGATTGGCCGAGCTCGGCATAGCAGCGAAGAAAGGCGAAGACTACTCTACGATCATGTCCTGGATACGAGCCAAGGTCTCCTTTGCCATCTTGCGGTCAGCTCTACTTTGTCTCAGAGGGACTAGAGCACCCAGGAGGATAACAACGAACGTTCAAGAAACGGACTTCGAAGTAGACAATTCTCGTGCCAAAATTTAGGCTTAGACTTTTACCACAAATTCTTACTATAACATATACTATAACATACTACAACAGTTTAGACTCACTTCCTTATATTATTATTATTATTATTATTATTATAGTTTAAGCTTCGCGTTATACATCAAATGGCAGGCAAAGAAAATTTTACGGTATCAGGCAATAAAGAGTAAATTAATTTGCTGTTTTAAAACTGAAATACATAATTATTCTTTCGACACAAGAAAGACAATGTGAAACGAAAGCGTTCAACGAAAATTTTGCCAAGAAAATTCTAACCTGCCGTTTGCCGTTCCCGGAAACGTGAAGCTTAATTAAACTCCCTTATTTACAATGAGAGCGTTGCAAAAACCAATAGGCACAACACGGAGTCACGGACTATACTTGGGTGCGGCGCTTCGATGCAGAAATTGATATACACTATGTAAACACAATTCAATTGCCCTACCCGGTAATCCGGTATGGTTTTTTGCGTTTTTGTTTTTTGTGGCGTAGCCTAAAATATGCATTGTAAAACAACGCGACAGTTTGTCAATGATTTAAAAGACTTTCTTCTTTACCTTTTTTCGGCATAAAACTGGAAATCTACCTTGGCAACCGGTTTCTGCCGGAGGAATTTCAAATTCAATTTTGAGCTAAGTCGGTTTGAAAGCAGTTAATTTTCGATTTCAATTAATTAACCGAATAACGCACGAGGTCTTGTAAAAAAAGACGAATGTTGTCCCCGTGGAGCCTCCGCAATGTTTGGAGATCATATTTCTTCACAGACTCAGTCAGGCGTGGCCAGCCGGGCCCGACAATTTAGTCCCACTGTGCAAATTCAAAATTATTATCATTATTTATTTCTTTAGAAATCGATTGTTACACTACGCTCAATTTTTGGTACGGCACGGATAAAATTGGTACCCGTACCAGTTTTTTGGTTCTTGGACTGCCTATTTAGGCTGTCCAAGAACCAAAAAGTGGTACGGTACCAAAAAGTGGTACGGTAAAATTGAGTATAGTATAAACGGAGCTTAGCTAAATAGGTAGTTCAAAACCAAAAAAGTGGTACGTACGGGTACCAATTTTACTGCCGTGCCGTACCAAAAATTGAACGTAGTGTAAACGGGGCTTAAAGCCCCGTTTACACTACGCTTGATTTTTGGTACCGTACTGACTTTTTTGGTTCTTGGACTGCCTAATTTGGTTCTTGGACTGCCTAATCTTCCTGGCTGGCTACGCTACTGAGTCTATATGGTTTCGCTTTACACAGAAAACAAACTGACATGCTAGTACAAAAATCAGTTTAATTAATGGACAATTCTATTGTAGCTATACTATAAGTAAAACCTCTTTCAATCAGCCCTGTCCGGAATACTTTGATATGCATATGCTTCGAGTAGTCTTAACTATACATGCCAATGAAGCCAGACGTGATGTTTGTCATGTTTATCAGAGTATGTGCGCATCCACACCGGGCAAGCTGAACAGTTTGCCTGACTATGGTGGGAATCGAACCCGGGTCAGGTAAACCGTTCAGACCAAATTTCAATTTGTCAGACCTGCGAACGGGCATACTCCTTTTTGCGAGATTTCAGATACCCGGAATACTAAGACCAATTCGGAAGCTATAACATGTACTTTGCGTGTGTGTTGGTGTTGTGTACAGTGTACTCAGCCACACTGAATATGATGTTTGTGACGAAACTCTGAGTGTGAATCCACACCGGGGAGATTTCGTTGCGTGCACCCCCCCCCCTATTTTTGGAAACGCCTGCGAGTAGAAAAATAAGTATGCAGTTTTCCAGAAAGTTTTTTTAGATATCGCCATTTCAATCTTCATAACAAACACATACGCACTCGCTTTCTATTTTTAATGGATCTTTTGATATGACGCGCGTGTTGTTAGTTTACGGCTGTGTATATACTGTGTTTGTGATGACTAAATTGGCGATTCCAATTAAAATCGCTATATATATATATATAAAACAATAAATGATTTCATTTAAAAGTGTACTGCTATACCGACCAAAATGGAATAAATTGTAACGTAATCAACACTGCGTCAAAATTTGTTGAAATGGGTTCAATTAAACCAGAGTTTCAAAACTCGCAATTTTGTCCGGCAATTTTGTCCGGTAGGAAATCTACATTCAGTTTGGGTCAACAACAAAAGTCTTAATTAGACGCCCACGATCGAAACGCATTTTTTCATAATCAGAATTTTTTGGCTTTCTTCCCTGAAAATGTTGTAAAACTACGTGCATCTAAAAATGTTCAGTTGCGCAATCTCGTATATCTACCAGAACTAACGTCTTTATCTATGATTTGATGTAATAACTTTTTGGAAAAGAAGCTGAAAATGATTTGCTTCCATATTTGGTCTGTGTCAGTGTTTTGCCAGCGGCAGCGTGGGTAATGCCAATTTGTCGTGGGTAGTGAAACTGAATAGAAGCAAAATTAAACTAGATTGCATTAATTTTCAGTTCCAAAAATACCTCTCAACCTCTCGAGAAGGCATCGCCATTGTGTACATTTCTGGCTCAGAGCCAGATGCCGACTATACTGTATATTTAATATAAAGAGGAATTTGCAATTGCCCGTCGAAGTTCAATATACAGAACCTATGAGCTATGGCTATGTCTATGATTCATAAATCAAATTATCAATGATCGAACAAAACACATTTTTGTCATTTGACATATGCGATTATGTCAACTAAAGTTTTCCCCAGGATTCTTAGTTCATTTTTATGTTCATGCAAACCGCAGCTTACATATTAATTGTTGTACACGTACATTGTCAATGGACAATAAGATGACACAATCGCAAAAATTTAATCGACTGGAATTGAAAATTGGATCCTGTTAATTGTAGTTGTTTGTCAAAGTCTGTAATCACTGGCAACTGACGCAACTGTCCACGCTTTTCGCGTGGGCCGCAACGGATTTATTACATCAAATCAATTATTAACTAAAATGTTGTTTATCACTCGAGAACTCTTCCCAGGTTTGGTGTGAGATCGTGGCCGTTCGATTCTCGTTCGGAACTCCAGACATTTATAATTCATCAGTGTGAAAAGAGTGAGTCCGAACGCTCTACCAGAAGTTGTGTCGGTTTTCCGGTTAACTCTGGTTTCCTCCCACAGGGAAATTGAGGGAATGTTGACAATTTGACAGGGTGGGTTGAGATTAGCAGTAGCTCATGACATAAGGTGGTCATGTGAAGATGTGAAGCCGGTTGCACCACTGTGGTTGCACTAGACGACAAAGTTTTCATGATAACTGTTACTCCGTATCAGTGACATGAAGCTAAGTTTTATTTGCCGGTGTAAGGACCGTGTAAGGCAATATATAAGCAAATTTACCAATTTTATCAGTATGACAAGTACATTTGTTCAAAAGCTAGCCTATATAGCATGCTACAGACGAAGTCGAAGGGCCTTCGCTCGAAACGTCGAAATTCTCCTTATATTTTCAGGTAATTGCATCCGGCCTACCAACGAAAGCTTGGAGAAAGTAATGCTACGATCAAATTGCCAAAATGATAAAGACGCTTATCGCCAAGCGCGTAACAAGTATGCTACCAGTTTGAAAAATGCTAGACATAAATACTATTCTGATCTTATCGATCAATGCTCGGGAGATTCAAGAAAACTTTTTAAGGTTGTGTCTTCACTTTGCAACACACCTCAAGAAAACTCCTTGCCTCCACATGATGATTCACGTAAACTGGCTGATGAGTTCGGAAAATATTTCTGTCGAAAGATTGAGCTAATTAGAAATGACATTGAAAACGTTGTAGTAGACCCACCATCAGTAGATTATCGTTTACCTGATATCAAATTAGACTCATTTAAGCTCCTGTCAGAAGAAGAAGTCCATAACATAATCATGAAGTCGTCGAATGCAACATGTAACCTTGATCCTATCCCAACATGGCTGCTGAAATTATGTGCCAGTGAGTTAACACCTGTCATTATGAAAATGATCAACTTGTCGTTAAGTGAAGGTCACGTCCCAGAAGCATGGAAAGTTGCCATTCTTATTCCAATTCTAAAAAAATACGGTCTTGATCTAGTCTTTGAGAACTTCAGGCCCGTCAGTAACCTGTCTTTCGTTTCTAAAGCTACGGAAAAAGCAGTTGTTAGCCAGTTATTTGAGCATTGTGCTGATAATGCTCCTCTTCCTAACAACCAATCGTCATATCGTCAATTTCACTCTACCGAAACAGCTCTCCTAAGAGTCCACAATGATATCCTTATGAACATGGACCAACAGAAAGTAACTCTTTTAGTGCTCTTGGATTTGAGTGCCGCCTTTGACACCATTGATCATGAAATTCTGATGGATATATTGAAGTTAGAATTTGGTGTGATCGGAAATGCCTTAAAGTGGATTAAGTCGTTTCTTTCCTGTAGAAAGCAGCGTATTAATATTAAGCAAAAATCTTCCGCCAATTTTACGTTGAACTGTGGAGTACCACAAGGAAGCTGTCTTGGACCGGTCCTTTTCCTATTATACGTGTCTCAACTGTTCCAGATTATTAACAGGCACTTACCTTCTTCCCATGGGTATGCAGATGACACTCAACTTTATTTATCTTTCCGTCCTGAGTCACCCGTTGTCCAAGACCAAGCTATTCAAACTATTAATAATTGCATCGTCGAAGTTCGTGCTTGGTTAGTTTCACATAAATTAATGTTCAATGACACTAAAACGGAATTCTTGATAATTGGAACTCGCCAGCAGCTGTCTAAGGTTACAATCGACTCGATTGAAGTTGGTGATGCTGATATAAAACCTGTACAAGAAGTCCGAAATCTAGGTTCGTGGTTTGACGAACATATGTCGATGAATGTCCATGTGGGCAAGGTTTGCAGCAAAGCATTTAGGGGCTTGTACAACATCCGACAAATAAGGAAGTTTCTCTCCATCGAATCAACTAAAACGCTCGTACATGCCTTTGTGACGTCACACTTGGACTACTGCAATTCTCTCTTGTTCGGCATTCCCCAATACCAACTTCAGCGTCTTCAACGAGTTCTCAATGCCGCTGCTAGAGTGACGTGTCTTATACTAAGATGTGCTCATATTACCCCTGTCCTGATGCACCTTCACTGGCTCCCTGTCAAGTTTCGCGTTGATTTTAAAATTGCACTTCTGGTATATAAAGCCCTCCACGGGATGGCGCCAGGCTACATTATGGAACTGTTGTTAGAAAAACCGAACTGCTGTTACCAACTGAGATCTGATGATCAGGGACTACTTTTTATCCCAAAAACTAGAGCCAAGACTCTTGGTGATCGAGCATTTGTGCATGCAGCTCCGTCAATTTGGAACATGCTACCTTCTGGTATTAGAAATAGTAAAACAATTGACTGTTTTAAATCTCAATTAAAGACTTTCCTTTTTAAGAAAGCTTTCGATTCTAACTTTTAGATTTATAGACACCTATACCTTAATTCTTAATATTTTAGCTACTTGTATATAGTATAACCTCATTGTTGTAAAGCGCTTTGGAATATTTTATATAATTTAAGCGCTGTATAAATCTTTATATATTATTATTATTGACATTATAAACCTACACGGCTAAAAACGCACAGGTTGTTCCAAGTTGATATCGGCAGGCGTGAACAATGTTATGCGGCCAACTATGAACAAGTTGTCAACCATGTTGTTCCAAGTTGTTACAGTTGAACAATGCTGTAACAACATGTTGACAATACTGTTCATAGTGGGCCGCACAACCTTGTTCACGCCTGTTGATATCAACCAGTGGAACAAGTTGTCAATTTTCTCAATTTTTACGCGTGTACACTGGCATAGCTAGACAGTTCAAGATTTTAAACAAGTGCACGTGTCGTAGAAAAAATAGTATAATTTGTGCTCGTCTGTACTGTCAGGGTGTCCCAAAAAAAACGAAAACTATTGAAATCACCAATAACAATTTAATTGTTAGAATTTGAATGCCTTAGTGCTCTGTTGGTTCTCACGAGTGCATAAATGATTGACATAAGTAAGTTTTATGCATAAAGAAACTGTTTAAAAAGCTGTTTTTAATTCCCAGGAGCAGAAAATCGCGCACTTTACCAGGAGATATTCCTAACTAAATTCTAATACATGCACCTTGTCAATATTTTACGCAACATTACGTCCAGCTGTTTGGTAGGGCATTCAAATTTAACAATAAGTGATTTCAATAGTTTTCGGGTTTTTTGGGACACCCTGTAGTGAAGAAAATTTGGCAAAGTAATTTGAGCCAGTACGAGAATCAGAGAACCAAAAACTGTCATAGGAATGCCATGTAGCGCGCATTGAGTATATAATAGAGAGCTTAACTATCTACGACGCGGCCGGCTCAACGACGCGGCCGGCTCAACGACGCGCTTGCGAAAGAAAGAAATTTGTCATGGAAGACAAAAACTGTGAATAATTTGTGGTCCCAGGGGTATTCTCAACGGCTTTGTCATATTAAACTATAAGCATTATCACGTCTTTCAAGCAACGCGAAGCTTATTGCGACCCAAAAGGTGATACTTAATGTCGAAATTACAGCAAACATTGCATCGCTTTAGTCAAACTTAGCAGTTTGTAATGTTATTTGAAAATCGTCAAACATTTATTACAGTAATGAAATTGCTTAGCGTTGATTTTTTAGCTGAAACTCAGACCGCGTCGTTGAGCCGGCCGCGTCGTAGATCTTAAACTCTCTAATATTATTAGAATACAATACTTCATAATTTGTTGTGTTAAATTCGTCAAATAATTATCACTAAAATATCTAGCCTATGGCAATGCATGGCGTTCAAAACGAAACACACATCTCAAAAAGACATAGAAACACTTTAAAATTTCATACAATGTAAAACTTGAATGCCGATTTTTTATTTTATCATTTTCGGGCTGGTCGCTTGTTAAGGGAATGTGCATAAAATTAAACAAAAACACACATGTTTTCGTCACGTTGGAATAATCAAATCGTTTGCGCGAGCTGAATTGTTGAAATTGCCAAAACGTTACACTTTACTGCCCTTTGCCATAAATGCCATACGCAATGCATGTATAACAAAATGCTACATACGCGATGTTACAAAACATTTCGTTATTTGGTTTATGTTTTGAGTTCCCAAAAAATGTAACGATTGTTTTGAGTGAGGCCAATATACATCGTGCAGCAGATCGTTCAATCAAATATACATTAACCCGAAAGCCGTGCGTATTAATTAACGCTGCAATTCAAGTGCAAGTCATTAGGGATTGTAATCTTAGTAAATGGGTTGGCAACGTGCATTCTCATTGGCTGAGCCAGGCCGAACAAGATTGATGAACAGCAGATGGAAGGAATGGAAGGAATGGAACAATGGTAAACCTGAACTCGGATGCAAGGACTGGATCCGTCATCCTAAACCCGTTCTGGAAAACCGGAGTTCAATGTTCCGCAGATCCTGAACTAGACTTTTTTAAATGTTCCTCAAAATGCGTAAAGACACAGACAAGTATGCTTGACTGTATTTTAATCTCTTGTTTGGCTTAGGCCCGTTTTCTACGTCGAATTTCCGTCGCGTCGAATGCCATTCAAACAATCGGATAATGAAGCTTAATGAGGTTTATCATCTCATTATCCATTGCCTTAATTGCATTGGAGGCGACCATAGACATCTTATATACACTAGATAGTGCATCTAATTATTCTGCAATTCAAAAATTGAAGCCGTGATTGCAGACTCAGGATATTCCCATGAATGAGAAGACTCGTATATTTTCTATTTCTTAAACTTTGAACTTAAACATTAAGTTAAACCTATTCCAAATACAATTTCAAACTATTCATTCAAATGATGAAAGTTGTTGTTGTTTTTTAAGCGTTTATTAGCGAGTGGGAAACTCCAATATGGCCGCCCTCTATTCAAATGGGGGTAACCGCTGGAATATTCTTGGCTTCAATTTTACAATAAGAGATGCGCTATCTAGTCGGTATATAAGATATCTAGTGTATATAAGATATCTATGGAGGCGACCAAAATTCGACGTATAAAACAGGCCTAACATGTAATTTGGTCTACATGTTCATGGGCAGGGCTTCCAGATTATTTACAACAAAAAATTGAACGCGCGCGTCTTGAACAAGAAGTCTTGGTCTGGACAGAGACTGTTTGCCATTGTTAAGAAGCATGCGTGAATTAGCAACCATCCGAGAGATCAGAAGGATTCAAGCGGAACTAAACCATCCTTGCTATACCGTACTGCCTGATCCTAGAGAATACCCACATGAACTTTATATATCTAGATTGAACTGTATAAGAATTATTTTGTCCAAGACACACAAAGTCACAAACAATCTTTCATCGCAAGATCTAGTAAATCTATTTAAAAAAACATTAATAATTCAGGAGGAAAACACAAAGAAAAATCATAAGCGTGTCGTAACTTTATATGTGATAAAAAGATCATGTTAATTTACATAAACTTTAGCTTTGATTTTCTCGGTTTAGACAAAGTTTATTTTAAAAATTAC
>CACRXK020002448.1:0-43369 GCA_902702795.2 Paramuricea clavata | reverse complement strand
TATTTATAATGATATCAACCATATCATTGATAAGTGAATCACTCCATTTAGCTTTTCTTCCTGGTTTTCTCCCGGCTCTTTGCAATTGTTTCAATCTCTTGGGCTTGGAACCAACATTCTCATCATTTTTACTGTCGCTATCCTCCTGAGTGTTACACAATTCGTCAAAACCCAGATCATGTGCATCACAGTGCTCTTCATAAGTATAATCACCATCATTTGTGTCATCCTGAAGATCAACACTTTTCTCACCACTAATCAAATGCTCATCACTAAAAATAAATTTTAGTTCTATTGCAATTCACATTTTCCCTTTTCTGCTGTTCTGTAAATTTTAGTTCTGTTGCAATTCACAATCGTGAGCATCCCTCTTCAGGAATTGGTGAATTTTCTTTTATTTCTAATGCCTTTATGTACCTATCAATGTTAAGCCCCAGAGTGGGGGGGGGGGGTTCCTTTCATATGTGGGGCATTTGATTTTTTGAGCAAATTTTCAATCAAATGTCCCACTGTTGGGCAATAAATATTGGTCAAATACCCGAAATAATAAATATTATATGAATAAAATTCATTTGGCTCAAATTGCTCTAACTTGAGCCCAAAATGCTAATCAAAATCCCCAGGGTGGGATGCAATTGATGATCAAATGCCCCACACATGCCAAACCTGACCCTTAACATTGACAGGTGCATATTTTAGATAATTATAGCCTTGTAACAAGAGAAATTTAATAGCAAAACAAATGCCTCCAGATAGTTAAAACATGCATTTTTAATAACACAATAAACATGTGTTATTTCTTTTGGAATCTTTTAAATAAAAGAAAGATAACCATTATATTCGGATGAAAACATTGATGAAAGCCTGAAGTGAAAGGTTAAACAATTAATAATAAGCGATAAAATCATGAAAACTATGCGGTATGGTTGACCGCTTTTAATGTCGTGAAATCGTTGTCTCATTGACTATGCAACGACCCATGAGATAAATAGTGCTACTTATTTTTCAAATCAGTAACAAAAGGACGATTTTAGCATATTTCAGCAACGTACACTATAATTTAAAACAATATAAAACATTCCGCCATGTTTTACATTCCGCCATGTTTTACATTGTGGTCATACCCACACTGAGTTCTGGGACATATTTACAATGCTAATATATGATAATCATATTACACTACTAAAAAATAATTATGCATTAGGTTCGGCGCATGAAAAGTACGGTGTCTAAATCAATGTCGAACCTGTGTCGCATAATACGACTTCTCTTGTCGCATCTTCGGGTCGTGTCGAACTTAATCAAAACCTGCCAAACTTAATTGATTTAGACGCCGCTCCAGCGTTGCACTTAATCCATGCATTAGATTCGGCACATGAAAAGTTCGCCGTCTAAACCGGGCCTAACTTGTCACAAATTGTATCCGACACTGCAGTCAGCCTATAGACAAGGACATAGCACTGAAACAGCATTGCTTAAGATACACAATCATCTATTAATGGGTATTGATCGTCAGCATGTTGTCTTGGTTGTATTACTTGATCTCAGTGCTGCTTTTGATGCAGTGGACAACTCTGTCTTGCTGTCGCATATCAGCACAAGCTTTGGGATGTGGAACTGTGCTACAGTGGTTCAAGTCTTATTTATCTCAACGTTCTCAGTGTGTTTCATTGGATGGTAATTTCTTGCAAGCTTTCCCATTGAAGCAAGGTGTTCCCCAAGGCTCATGTCTTGGTCCTTTATTATTCACACTGTATGCTAGCAAGCTGTTTGAAATTGTTAAGAGACACTTGCCTGAAGCTCATGCATATGCGGACGACACAGATTTGTACCTAGCATTCAAGCCGGACACTGCTGCAAGTACTGAGAATGCTTTTGCCGCTGTGGAACTTTGTGTGCAGGATATAAGAGCCTGGATCAAGGGAGCATGCCAGAACTATTTGTGTAAATACTAAATTTATACTAACCTTTTAATTACATGTAAATGTTTTCATCGAGCGCCATTTTGAATGTTGAAAGTGGTATATATTATTAGCTTATCGCAGGCGCGATAATTTATTTTCATCTTTGACATATATTATGATACTCTGAAGGGCGATCGAGAAAGATCTGAAATTTAAAATACGGCGGAGAAAAAAAAAAAATAAAGAGGGGAGTGAAACGGCCGAACACGTGATGGGGTATTGGCCAATGACAATGCGTATATCCAATTTCGCTATCTTGCCATGCTCGTTGACCAAGAACCGTCAAATCTGAAATCTATCAAAACTTGAATTGATTTGCATCGTTGCTCACCAGCAGTGAATTTTCGACAGCAGAGAAACAAAAACATTTGCGAATGCTGGACACAAAATACAGTATTAATAATTCATGAAGAAAATTCAAAAGAAAATGTTTGCAAATCGATCGGATAAAAGATCTGTAAATTGTCCTCATTTACATAAACTTCAGCTTCGATTTTCTCGGCTTTGACAATGTTTATTTTTAAAAGGAACTCATATGATGGGTCGTCTTTTAAGTATGTTAAAACATGAGCAGCCGATGTTTATCTGATATACAAACTTTCGCCATTGTCCCCAATTTTAATAATATATTCTATTGTGACTCGCTTGAACTAATTATAGTAGGTCAAATATAAAACAACGGTAACTCCAAAAGTAATAAAAAAATTCTATTTTCGGAGTTACCGTTGTTTTATATTAAAATACTCAGTGGTTCCCATAATAGTAGGTCTCATTTTGATTCCGGTTTGTTCCTAGCAACATCAAATGTTCCTAGCAACAGTCAACCAGCATCAGTGGATAATAGTTCGGCCGTTTCACTCCCCTCTATTTTTTATTTTTTCTCCGCTGTATTTTAAATTTCGGATCTTTCTCGGTCGCCCTTCGGAGTATCATCGTGTAAGATAAATTAATGTCAAAGATGAACATAAATTATCGCACCTGTGATAAGCTAATAATATATACCGCTTTCAACATTCCAAATGGCGCCCACTGAAAACATTTGAAAACATATGTAATTAAAAGATTAGTATAAATTTACACAAATAGTTCTGGCATGCTCCCTTGCCTGGTTGTTATGTGACAAACTCAAGATTAATGATGGAAAAATGGATTTCATCCCGATTGGTATGAGGCAACAGCTTTTGAAAGTACATGTAAACTCTCTTGCCTTTGGTGATGTGTGGGTGTCCTCTGTTACATCAGTCAAGAACCTTGGCACTTGGATGGATAGCAATCTAAATCTTCAAGTCAATATCAACAATACATGGTAAGGCTGCGTTCTACCATTTGACGAATATAAGGCGTATCAGGTAGTATCTGGATGAGAATGCTGCACGAAAGTTGATTCATGGGTTAATAATAGGGCGTATTGATTATTGCAATGGCATTTTATATGGTCTACAGACTACACAAATAATAAAGTTGCAGCGCTTGCAAAATGCTGCTGCTAGAGTAATTCTTAACATCCCTAAGTATAATCATATTACTCCTGCTTTATGCACACTTCATTGTGCATAACTCACATTTATGCACACTCACATTCCAGCAATCTCTCTCATCTCTATTACTTTATATAGTCAACTTTCTGGCTGAATTATATATGGAAGGAGAACAAACTTATATTATCAAAGAGCAAGAGAAGATCAAACGTTATTGTTAACACAAGAGAATATTCTTTGTCACCTGAAGCACTGGAAAAATTTCAAGAAGTTCATGATGATTAGGAAATCAACATGTGCCAGAAGTATCCATATGAACCATTGATTGGAGGTAAGTCACAAAATAGGCAATTTAGGCATAAACATCCCATTCCCAAACTCCAACTCACAGCGTCGCAGACGATATGGCCACCCATCATTTTTTGCGGCTTTGCTTCTACCTGTAAGGTGTGGTAAAATCTTTATAATTTCAGTAAATACCAATATTGGATACTGAATACTGTACATTAAGTGTAAAACACCAAAAGGCAAATGATCACAAAATCATCAAAATCGATTCTTGCACACACTTACACGATACAAACAACAGCTTTTGTTAACAGTATCAACATCATATTTCAGGACTATTTTTGCAGGGGAAATCACAGGTCCTAAGATTAGCCATGGCTGTACAATCCATGGCAAACTTCATGGATACCTTAGATGATGAAAATAGTAGCAACAATGATCAGGACGATGACAATGTAAATGAAGACGAAGTAAACAACCATGACAGGGTAAATGACAGCGAAGAAGCAAACGACGAAGACAGTGTAAAGGAGAACAATGAAGAAACTGACGGTGATGAAGCAAATGACAATGATGAAGAAACTGACGGCAGATGAAGCAAACGACAAGGATAATGTCAAAGACAAAGATGAAGAAACCGACGATGAAGTAAATGGTGATGATGATGATGAGGCAATAAAAGATGATGGAAATGACGTCCAAGATGACAAAGAACCCTTTCCTGCACTTGCATCTTTGGAGGTTACCCACAACGATTCAGATAGCTGCATCTATTTTCAATTGCTCCTTGACACAAGTTTGTAAGTTACAATTATTGCACACTCCGTATGATATCTGCATGCAGGAAACTTGGACGAATAGGTTTTACAAAACTCGACAAATACAACAAAATACACTCTACATGATATAGAATCTGTTAATAAGATCTCTTGCATCTTGTTTTGCCTAAACAGGTATATTGACAAACGAAGGATTTCTTAAGGAAGCAGACATGTTCAATGACCAGCCATAAACCGGCCTTGGAAACACAAACCTAAATCGAGAAATCATTTTGCAGTCAGGAGAAGTTGTTAGCATGTCACTTCTTCTCCATGGGTCCACATTCCGGCATAAAACTAGTGGAGTCACTGGTAAAATGCTGATGGACAAGTGTGTTGATGATCTGCGCAAGCCAGATCTCGTCAAAGTACACACAGTGTATCCACATCACATATGCATGTTTCCCTGCGAATTTGCACCGACGATTCACGACCACTATACTTAAGCAAACCTATACTCTATATGGGCTTATATAGCCTATTACTCAGGCAGATAGAAGGAAAAAACTTACGATATTGTGGCACAATTCCATTTTGCCTTCATATTGTGCCCTGAAGGCTAGTTAGTATGTTTCTGTATGTCGGCCGCGTTGTATGGAATGTTCTGCCAAAAGAGTTGACAACAAAGAACATCAGCTTAGGTCGTTTTAAAAGCGATCTCTATGAATATTACAAGTCGGCTCTGAACATTTATGACACACAAAATCCTAGAACATGGAAGTCTGTATGTTTGTCTTGTGACAAGTCCTGTAATTTGTCTTGTTTAAATTCGTGTTGTTATTAATTCTAATGTGTGTCCCTGTGTTGGTCTTAAGCTTCATTGTCGGCTAATTTCCACTGCATAAAACTTTCCGCAGGAGCGGACGGCGTTGGAACTAACAACTTTAGCACTATGTAACTTTCCTTCCGTTAGTATCCTGCGGAGGGGTTTTCCTGGGTGCAAACTGTGGCCTTTTTATATTACTAAAGATCTAATGTAGAATGTTTCATGTTCATTCTGTAAGGGCCGCTGTAATTGGCGTAAAGCTGTAGCATATACCCTGCCATTGATTGATTGATAGTTTGTATATTCTTGTGTTTGGATTTGTGCAGACATGACTGTGTGAAATTGGCAAAGCATAATAACGTTTTCGTCGAATGTTGTATTAAACTCTATTACAGTTAAAAAATGTGAAATTTCAAATACATTTCTAACACAAATGACTTACATAATTGGAAAGCTTGCAACAAACTACATTTACAAACTCATCAGACCATATTCTTTTGTATTTCGTCAGTTTTTAACTCCGCCGTAATAACCTTCAATCTAAAAGCAGGCGGTGGTATTTGATTTCTCCGGGGGAAATACGGGGTTGAAGGTTATTACGGAAAAATAATAACCGGGTAGCAGGTTATTACGGAAAAATAATAACCTGGTAGCAGGTTATTACGGAAAAATAATAACCTGGTAGCAGGTTATTACGGAAAAATAATAACCTGGTAGCAGGTTATTACGGAAAAATAATAACCTGGTAGCAAACTAGCAGGTTATTATTTTTCCGTAATAACCTGCTACCAGGTTATTATTTTTCCGTAATAACCTGCTACCAGGTTATTACGAAAAAATAATAACCAGTTACCTGGTTTTACATTTTCAATTCAAGACCTGACATGAGTCTTGAATTCGGGACTTGAATTTGCAGGAAAACTCAAGACCCACATCTCCTTTTCGACTAGAAAACGTTGCACGTCTCTAAGTCGAGAAACAGACAACAGCCGTGTACCTCAGAGCCCGTCAAAACTCTACCATTAGGTAAGAGTATCTATCATTCGGCGCACGAGGACTAGCTGGATCAACCATCAAACATGCTTGTGCAGGGAATTTATACAGTAATATCTGCTCTTTTGCTTGTGGGACGTGAAATGATATACTGCGCATGCTTAACCACATTTTAAAGCGTGTTAATGCGCATGTTACACCTAGTTATTTCGTCCCACAACTGCAGCGACCTCTCATTGAATTAATATAGCTTGAATATTTAATAAAGAAAACCTCCGAAATACAAAAGAATATGGTCTAATGAGTATATAAACAAGTTAAAAGCCGCGGGTATCGGTTTTTATTAAACTGTAAAGACCTCGGGCCTTCGGCCCTCGGTCTTCACAGTTTAATAAAAACCTCTCCCTTGGCTTTTAACCTATATATAAGACATTTAAACGGTTACCTGGGTTTTTCAAGTTCTTCTTGAGTTATGAGCTGTTGAATGCATGTTTTCAGACTACTACCCAGGAATTTTGCGAGATTTTGGCAATAACTCGAAAACCGCTTGAAAATCCCAACTAACCATGTAAATGTTTCATATGTAGTTTTTTGTTAGCTTTCTATTGATGCAGCAAGTCATTTGTATTAGAAATGTATCAGAAATTTCACATTTCTTAACTGTAATAGAGTTTACTACAAAATTCAAAGAAAAACGTGTCAGCAGGAGCCCACAAGACATTTTACGTGGCCAACATACAGAAACATACTTATTAGCCTTCAGGGCACAATATGAAGGCAAAATGGAATTGGCCCATGATATGGTAAGTTTTCCATAATTTGATCCTCTATCTGCCAGACTATATTAGTGATGAGTTATAAAAACCTTTTCCGTGTTCATATAGAGTTATATAAACACAAGTGGAAGTTAGGAAAATGACAAATTGTTTGAAGGGCAAGTGTTTTCATCACAATTTCCAGTTTTCCCAACTTTCCAGACTGTTTATATAACTCAGAATCAACACGGAAAGATGTTTTATATTTTTTTTATAATACAGCACTAGGAAATAAATAAAAACAGAGAAAATAATTATTAAAATTGAATTTGAGAGTGGTGGAAAATTTCTGTGCTTATATCAACATTGCTCTTAGCCAATCAGTGTTCAGAATTTCATCTAAATCATCTTTCAGAATCAATTTACATCTATTGTACATATGTTGCTCGAACTGCTGTAAATCTTCATGGCATTAAACAATGTGTGTGGAAGTTTTCAATCATATTTGAGATGGCAAGATTAGATAAGGATACCTAAGTATTCGTGCAATATTCTTTACTGTCCAGACTGTTTATATAACTCAGTATCAACACAGAAAGATGTTTTATATTTTTTTATAATACAGCACTAGGAAATAAATAATAACAACAGAGAAAATTATTAAAATTGAATTCGAGAGTGGTGGAAAATTTCTGTGCTTATATCAACATGGTTCTTAACCAATCACTTTTCAGAATTTACAAATTTATGATCTATTATAAATTATAATATTATGCATAGAATATATTCTTAATTTCTCCAGGTCCATTTTCTGCTGAAGCAAGGACCTCCAACGACGACAGCGAAGAACTACAGTAATTTATTGAAAAGCTGGTGAAAATTGGAATTAATTTCAAAGAGTATTCCGATGCATAAATGAAGATAGGTATGTCAAATATGTTGTACAATTAATTACTGTTGCACCAGTAACCTGCATACTAACCTGCGAGCAGGCCTCTCAAGGTGAAATGAGAGCCTGCACTGATGGCATACAATTTTGAATATCTGCATCTCCAATCAGTTGAAAGAAAATGTCATTGCCATTGCTCAGATGCTGTAATTTATATGTTTCCGCTGAGCTCTATATATGTCAACTGCTGAAGCACTATGCGTAAAAACACATTAATTGATCTGGGCCTTCCTATCTCAAAGCACGAAATGTTCTGTTTTGAGAAAACAGTATTTAAAATATTTAAATTCTTGCTTGAATATCTTATATTTTGAAAAAAGTATAAACTGTACGGTCTAAATTTAGTTTACACCAAGTTGTAAACACCATATAAGGATGGACATTCCATTTTTGGAAAAACAAACGTTACGGGGCAGTTTCATGCCTCTCCTATACCGGCTAATCATTAAGGTGCATGCACAATTGCACATAACTAAATCAATCTATATATACTTTAATACAGCTGATAAAAAGACTTTGGATGGACTTTTAAACAACCCAGAACAATTGTGTGGTAATAACAAGGAATTAGGTAAGTAGTTTAGCTATTATATTATCTAAAATAATTATACATCTATTCGTATGTAGATAAATATAGATAAGTATATTAGTTTTGCGTGACAAATTTCTGCCCATTATATATGTGACACTAACTTGGCTATATTACACTCGGCCAATAAACATAATTCATCAAGCAGCTACAACATGCATCTTATAGATAGTGAGACTGAGCGCCCGGACCACCATGTACGAGGGACAGAGCCATGAACATTCTACATTGCTGGCAAATCGACCAACAGAATCAAGCAGTCGGTAGGTTTTTTAGTAAATGGCACATGAGGGATATGGGTCGTTGGAGTAAAATGAGGGGTAATTTTGGAATGTTACTCAGGGTTAAATTTTCATTTTTCACGAACCCAATTTCATAGAAATTGATCAAAATCACGAATCAAAAGTCTCTCAAATTGATAAAAAATATACAATAATAAATTCAGTTCTTTGTAAATGTGATGAAGGATCATATATTCGGAAGATATTGTTGTTAGATTGTACTTAAAAGCGATTATAATTCCATGGTGTCAGAAGTCCTGTTGTATTAAAGTTGCGTTAGTCATTTAGATGATAAGAAAATATTTTTTTATATATTTTCAGAAAGGATTTAGACGTTCAAAAATTGTATGAGGACATTAAAAATCTTAAATGTGAAGCGACCAAAATAAAAAAGAAATTGGAGTTACTCAATCATGACATCATGGTGCCGACGGAACCAGTGGCACTCAAATGGAGTCTGCAGAAGCTGAACCATTATAACAGCCATATGATAAGTGATATGAAATCGTTTATTAGATCAAGTGATTCTATCGCCAAAGTTGTGGACAGTATTGTCCTCAAGAAGCTGTTTACAACTGATGAGATTTTGAACTGCTCTATAACCAGCAAAAGAAGTACAAAAAGTAGTGACGAAGGGCGCATCCTGCATTAGACCAGGAAAGATTTAATGTATTTATGGACATAATTTTATCTAGTTGCGAGGCCTCCAGGAAAGAAATTGTGGACGACCCACAAAAAGCACAAAACTTCACAACAGTGACAATCAATATACACTTAATGTCTGCTCCCAAGGGAAATAGTTTTGTTTTCCCGAGAATCTCGAACCAGGTGCAATACGGCAAGCAGCATCCGACGGTCTTCGAATAAGAACTGCAAAAAGCTGACTTGGCAAAGTTCCTCTCATTGTAAAGCCATAGAAAACTGGAAATCAGCTTGGGAGACAATGTAGCGTTTACAAGGCCATGGGTATCTGTCAAGACACAATTACAGTAGTCGAAGACCTACATTGCTTGGGAAAGTACGCTAAAGATATCCAAAAAAAATTCAGAGGAAAAAGGGAGCTGGCGTTAACGAGAAGAACGTCGACAAAAGAGCAAGGAATTAAACCGGACGAAATTAGCAAAGCTTCAAAAAGAAAAAACAGGCAAACGAAAGAATCGTGGAAACCTTCCCCAGTCTCAGTTAGGAGATCCTTAACGGTCATTGTGGTCCAGTATCATCAACATTTACATTATACACTTAATGTCTGCTCCCGAGGGAAATAGTTAGTTTTGTTCTCCCGAGAATCTCAATGTTTCCCGAGACGAAGTCGAGGGAAACATTAAGATTCGAGGGAAAACAAAACTAACTATTTCCCGAGGGAACAGGCATTAAGTGTTTTGTTATATAGCGACGAACAAAAATCAACTTCAACAACATTCATACAACAATTGTATTTCGTGACAAAAACTCTATAGTGTAAACAAGTTTAAAATTAAAAGAACCTGCATATGCTGTTGCCTGTTGTGTATTTTTCTTCTCTTTTATATTCTTTATTTGAACACAAACTTGGAAAATCGTAGTTTTTTAATTATCTGAGTTGTGCCTCCATTTTGTTTATTTATGTACGTGGCCGGTCGGAGCGGGCAACAATTTTTCACTTGTTGCTGGGCGGGAAACATTGCATTTATCTGAAGTCATGTGACCACAAATCAGCCAATCACGTTTGGTGTTCACGCTAGCTATATAACAATACAGCTTATATACTGTGCAGAACTTTGCGCATAATATACGTATAGGTGACTCCATTATTCATACACCGTTTCTGTCTTGCCCAATATGAAATGAAAGATCTAGCACTGTATACCAAAATTTAGGTTAGCATTTTCTTAATACTATATAAACTTATTTGAAAGTTATGCCTGGTATAGTTTTTACATTATGTTAAATCAAACACAGATACTTTTTTTTAGACACCCGGTAGAATGAAGGACAAATGTACACTGTCAAACATGTTACAGAGGAAAATATACTTTCTTTTAATTTATTCAGTAATTTTCAAGTATAAGTTTTGTGTTAACTTTGTGTTTAGTACGGGACTGTCCCGGAACTGTCCCGGTTTTGACTGTTGTCCCGGTTTTCTTCTTATTGTCCCAGTTTCTGTAGTATTTTAATAGTTGTATTCTTCAAATAAGGCTCATGTGACAAATATTAATGCAATTCATTTGGTTCAATACATATTAATGAAATGGGAGCTTCTAGTTGTCCCAAACAATTGCAGGGTTTGTCGCCGATCGATGTAATTCTCGTGACATACGTTGTTTTGACAATTTAGAGTTCACTTTCAATTCCTATTCAT
This sequence comes from Paramuricea clavata, assembly GCA_902702795.2. Lineage (NCBI taxonomy): Eukaryota > Metazoa > Cnidaria > Anthozoa > Malacalcyonacea > Plexauridae > Paramuricea > Paramuricea clavata. The sequence continues at coordinate 32,150 of CACRXK020002448.1, read as the reverse complement.
TTTGCCAGGGCTACATGAAGTAAAGCAGCATAACAGAAGCGGGCGCAGTAATCGCGGGCTCTTGAATACAAGTTTTTTGCACCTTATATGCTAAATGACCCTGATTTTTTTATTATTATGCGGAAAACTAATACGTGTGACTAAACTAATTTTATTATACAGAGGAACATTTAAAAACTATATTTTTAGTTTCAAATTGTTTACTAAACCATTTAGGAAATAGCCTTGCCTATAAGACTCGCCTAGATTTAATCAATTTCCTTAGGGCTAGGGCTGGTACACTTAACACTCCCAACCTGTGGTGACTGCTTCTTAATTGTCTTAATGCCTACTCATTTGCTAGTATATATAATACTTTGGAAATGCTATAAGATATACAGTCTACGCTCAGCGCTAAAACATAACAAATTTATTGAATAACGTCTGAGTAATTTTTACAACTCGCGATTATCTATTAAAACTAATCGATACTCGCGCTAAAAGATAATGGCACAACCCGCAAAGAAACCTAAACGGCAAACAAAATATTCGGCAGAATATCAAAAGGAATACCCGTTTATTCATAATTCAATCAAGTCCCGAGCAAAAGAAAAGAATGAGGACATTATCATAGCTGGATGCCCATGTCACATCCTTCATAATGCCGCCAGTAAAGCTGGAACAGCTTTCTCGGAGATTACTGGCTTTGACATAGAAGATCATTGTGTTGATGTATTCTACTGGTTTGATAAATCCAGCAAAAGGAAAAGTATTCTCAAGGAATGCTACGAGTTCTGTGATAGCGAGTATCAAGAAATAATAAAGTTTATTTCAACACGGTGGCTAAGCCTGGAACTTTGCGTGAATTGCGAGTTGAAGAAATACGAAGGCCTAAAATCCTACTTTCTGTTGGAGCACTTTCCAGATGCACGGTTTAAGCGACTTGAAAGTTTCTACAACGACGCAATTGCTGAGGTTTATCTCCTCTTTTATCAAGCCACTCTCCCCTGTTTTACAAACTTTAATAAGTTTCTTCAGAGAGAAGATCCGCTTGTTTACCAACTACACGATGCACAACAAAGATTTATGCATAAACTAGCCTCGAAATTTATCAAGCCTGCCGTCATTCAAGAACATAAGTCAAAGAAATTGTTGTTTGCAGAATTACATGTCTGCGTTGAAAACCAAAGAGATGACATAAGCTTAGGAATCGGTCCCCTTACGAGAAACGCCATTAAACGGCTGCTGGATAGTGGGGAAGTCGACCAAGAAAAGGTTGACCAGTTTTTCGATGCAGTGAGAGCCTTCTTTATGAAAGCGTACGAGTACTGTGTTCAGTGGCTCCCACTTGTGTATTCGTGTTCAGTGGCTCCCAAACTGTGTATTCGTTGATTTTCACAAGCGAGCCGAAGTTTGCTTCTCTCATATTGAAGAAACCATTGGTTGTTTCAAGTGAGTGCACGAAGGGGTACTCAACGATCCAACATTGTTAGATAGTGTAGAGGAACAGTTTTTGGACTACCAAGGAATGTGTGAAACTGATATTCCCCGAAATATTTGGGAGGCTGCACAAATCGGAGATATTCAAGATAAGCAATATCGCATGGATGTCATTTGGGGCTATTTGAAATCGAAACTCCCACTACTAGGCAAGATTGCACTATCTGTTCTCGTGATACCACACAGCAACACTGGTGAGGAGAGAGTCTTTTCGACAATCCGAAAGAATAAAACAGAGTTCCGATCACGACTTCAGTTAGGAGGCTCGTTGAATGCCATAATGCGGATAAAAATGTCAATTCCAAGAGAGCTATTGCCCTGCTACAAATGGAAACCCTCCAATAAATTGTTGAAGAAGTGTAAATCGGCAACACCTTTGTACAACGAGGATCACAGTTCAAAAGACCAGTAGTAAAACGAAACAATTTCGCCAGCACTGTAATCTGTATATATAAATACTCACGTTCTTATAACTGTTCCTTATCTGTTTAATACCTTGGGATACAGAATAAACAATAGTTGACTGAATTTATTTAAATGAAATTAAAGCTTGTTGAAAAGATGTTATATTACTTATAATGGGTTTCAACGTTAGTGTAATAAAACTAGTTTTTGTAGCATCCACTGTGAATTTATTGTTTAATTCAAACTCAACCCAGCCAATTTTAACACCAACACAAATAGACACCACATGAATGAGAAAAGCACAGCATTTATTCGAGGAAGGCGTTTATACGAGAGCGGTGTTTATTTAAGTAAAATGGGAAAATTGGGAAGTGTCCTGGTTTTGAGGACTCGGAGGTTGGAATGTCTGGTAAGGAGTTTTGATATTGTAACATTAAATTTATATAAATAAAATAGGACTTCACCCTTAGAATATACCCATTTTGTATTTAATTATTTGTGTGAGTCCACAAAGTTCTTTATTTTGTTCTATTTATTGTCATGCCTATATAATATGTTACATTTGCTAGATCTGCAAATCCAATGATCCAATAGCAATCAATGGTGCAGTACAATCATATTTAGGACTGCCACACAAGTTGACTTCAATAAATGGCACAAGCTAATGAGCAAAAATGACTTGTCAGTTCACTAATCACTTCACTAAGTTTCATTGTGTAAATATTTGACTATAATACAGTAACACTGGTATTTTGGTGCTAAAATTTTTATTATTTCTGTTAACAGCTCTAGCCTGTGGCTCGATGTTGACAGGCAAGTTTGTAGATTTGCTGGCATTGCATAGTTGTATAGAGTTGATGAAATAGGTCGATTGTTCCTTTTAACATTTAGGAGAGAGTTGATGAAATAGGTCGATTGTTCCTTTTAACAGTTTACTTCAGGTTCTACCAACAGGGCTATTAATCGAACAAATTCATCACCAATAAGTAAATAACTTTGTCTACTAATGGGCTTGTACCATGTTAATTCAGTATTTGAGTGCTAATTTAGTACAGTACTTCAGATCAATAATTTCTTCATCGTTGGATAGCACATTCCACATAGAATTGATCATCATATATCTAATGTAATAACCAGTGTCCTGAGATATGATGAGACGCGACTTAAATAAGCGGAGTTATCGCATAAATGGTTCTCTACGGCTTTGCTCTTATTTATTTGCTATAGCTATAATTTTTAAAAATGTTGGAAGCGAAACCAGGATTCATAATTAATTGTGTAAACGTTCTCTGGTTAAAAAAGATTTATTTATTAACAAGCTTTCGACTGCCAGTCTGCAGTCTTCGACAGGTAGATTTATAATGTGCTAGTGATATAAGATATGATACAGAGTGAATAGTGCTATACAAGAGCAGTTTACAATTACATTTACTGACAAAAGACAATTACTGACAGTTCCGCCTACGTAAATATATTGTGTAGAATTTAAAGTTTTTTGAGCAAAAAGCGATATTGTTCTGGCAAATATTGGCTTATTTTGTGCAGCAGTGGCACAATGGCTTGCCGATTAATTGTGTGACAATGGCATGCTGATTTTGTTTGTAGCAGTGGCACAATGGCATGCTGATTTATTTGTGTGACAGTGGCACAATGGCTTGCTGAATTTGTGCAGCAGAGTCACAATGGCTTGCTAAATTTGGATGTAGTGGTGACACAAAAAATATGCTGAAGTAACATATACAAACACATATTAATATTATTAATTAACATACATTATGGCCATTATTATAACCAATTGAAATAACATCAACACTATATAACGAAAGTTATCTTGCAAACAAATTGGACAAGTTTTCATTCGTATACAATTATGCATGTGTTCCAACTTCGAATGTGGGCACGATACTGCTCAATTGATATTCCCATAATAACGACATCAAAAATAAACTATCACTATATTTATTTATACCTTCAGGTACGATGTTCTATCAAGTGATCAAACAGATTTTTTACTCCACTTAATTGTTTTAATATATGAAGAGTTGTGTAGCAGCACCTAAAAATTTAATAAAAATACAGTTGATTAATTTGTTTCAATGTGTAAAATAATTCGACCAAAATCAAACTTTCATCTTACCTTGAAAAATATTTTTGATAAACAGCCAGACGCAAATCAAAATTTACAACAGGCAACAACAGCAAGCATGAGGAATGACAAATTGTAAATTTGTAGTGGTTCAGACTTGTATGCACCTAAAAATTGAATAATTTAAACAGTGAATAATTCATTCATTTCAACGAGTAAAATACTTCAACCAAAACACATTGTTATTTGTCATCAAACTTTCATCTAATACCTTGAAAAATATTGCAAATATAAAACAGCCAGAGATAAATTTTGCTGGAATCAAAATTTACAAAAGGCACGAGGCAACGTGTTGTTTACAAATTGTAATACTGTGGTGTAATCCATGGTGGTGTTCGCGAGTCTCAGCCAGGGCATTCAGAAAGTCAAATCGCAATCTGGAGTATGTTATTTAAATTTCTGTGACGTCAAAATACGTCATAAATCTGAAAATCCGTACACCTCCAATATCGAGTTGTCGTTCGGCTATACATAACTCGGCTGGAAACAGACTGGTGCGAGAAAAACAAATCATCAAGAATATTGTGCTGCCTTCGGCAGCAATTAGACTAAATGTTATTGGAGCACTAAAGATGTTACTTGTAAGAATGTAATTCTCATCCTTAAAGCTACTGTATATACTATAGTACCTTCATTAGTTTTATCGAAAGATGTCATCCACACTTAACAGAACTGTTACTGATGTGACTGCTGTTCATACACTGGGTACATTATAAACCAAGCTATGATTTGAAACTCTTCTACCTGGCAGCAACCATCTCCCCCACCCCCCTCCACCCCCCTCCGCTTATTTAGCCAATAATTTTATAAAATTTATTAGGCCATTGGGAAAACGAGCGAAGCTGCAAACGGGTTTTTTAAACCCAATACATCAGCTGGGACAACTACTAACCCAGCTAACAACCCAACCAACGACAATTCCACTATACAAGAAACCTCGCCGTTAGATGTTGGGAATGACAATTCAGGTAAAGCATGCCGTGGTCCAACAATGGGTGAGTTTGATTCTGCATTGCATTGCGTCGCTAGATTAAAAGGCCTAAAAATTGCTAGTATAAATGTCAATAGCTTATTGAAACACATTGAGGAAATTAGGCATCTGTTATTTAAATTTCCTTTCGATATTTTTGCTATTAATGAATCCAAAATAGATGATTCTGTAATGGATGGGGAAATAAGTATCCCTGGTTTTAACTTGATAAGAAAGGACCGTAATAGGGCAGGAGGCGGTGTGGTGTTGTATATCAGAGACAACCTATCCTATTTGGATAGGAATGACTTGGTGCCTGATCGTCTTGAGATGCTGTGTGCTGAAATTACTCACCCCTTTAGCAAGTCGCTTTTTGTCTGCACATGGTATAGGCCTCCGAAGTCAAACTTGAGCTTATTTAATGATTGTGATGTATTTTTTCAAAAATGCGAGTCTGAAAATAAGGAATTGATTATAATTGGTGATATTAACTGCAATGTTATGAAAACCTCGCCAGATGCCCATACACGACAATTAAACTTTTTGTGTTCTCTTTATCAACTTGACCAATTAATTAATAAACCTACAAGAGAGACCAACACCTCGGCGACCTTGATTGATTTGGTCTTAACTAATGCTAAAGAAAACATTTCGACGTCTGGTGTAATAGATCTGGGGATGTCTGACCATAGTTTGATTTATGTGGTCAGGAAGTTCACCCTTCCAAAACTTAAACCTAATGTGAAAGAAGTTAGGGATTATAAACATTTTAATGCTGAATATTTTATTGGGGATTTAGCCAGAATGCCTTGGCATGTAATTAATCAATATAATAATCCCAACGAATGCTGGAGGGTATGGAAATCTTTCTTTAACGAGATATTAAATATACATGTGCCGATTCGACATAAGTGAGTAAAGGGGAACTCGGTCCCATGGATTACTCCGGAAATTAAATGTATGATGAGAAACAGAGACTATTATAAAAAATATGCAATAAAACATTCCTCACAGCCATATTGGGAAAGTTTTCAATTTCTGCGGAATAAAGTGAATGTTGAAATGCGAAATGTGAAATCAAAATATTTTCATGATAAAATCACTGATTGCTCTGTAATGAATGACCCTAAAAAGACTTGGAAATTAATTAATTCATTATTGGGAAAGAATAACAAATCCAACAATGTGAATGAGCTGCTGGTTGACAGCACGTTAGTTTTGGATCCTAAATCTATTGCAGATGCATTTAATGACTATTTCATTAGTATTGGGTCGAGGCTAGCAGCAGAATATGTAGACGAGTCCTGTAGTAATGTTGATAATCAGCCCATAAACTATAATATTAATCAATCCTCAGATACTTTTTTTAAAGTATCTCCGATATCCGTTGATAGTGTTGCCTCGACCCTAAGAGGCCTAAAAGCATGTAAAGCAACAGGTCTTGATAAAATTCCTGCTAAAATTCTAAAATTATCTGCAAACATAATTGCACCCTCGTTGACATTCATCTTCAATCTGTCGCTTGCAACAGGCGTATATATAGATGAATGGAAGCGTGCTCGTGTTACGCCAATATTTAAAGCCGGGGATAAAAGACAATGTGATAACTATCGGCCTATTTCAATTTTACCGGTGGTGAGTAAAGCCTTTGAGAAGGAAATTTTCCGTCAGGTATATAGATACTTGTCTGAAAGCTCTCTTCTGTCAAAGTTTCAATCTGGATTTCGTCCAAAGCATTCAACTGTAACTGCCCTCATCCAAATGTGTGATGAGTGGCTAGAAAATATGGACAATGGAAAGTTAAATGGGGTTGTGTTCATAGATATCAAAAAGGCATTTGACTCTATAAACCATCGCATTTTGTTAAATAAAATGAATGAGCAATTTGGAATTTTTGGCGTAGAATTAAAATGGTTTGAGTCATATTTAACAAATAGAGAACAGCAATGTAATGTTAATGGATAACTATCTAGTAATAAAATTATCACCTGTGGAGTGCCCCAGGGATCTATACTGAGACCACTGCTATTCCTATTATATATTAATGATTTGCCCGATTGTTTGAATATGATGCAAATGAACTTGTTGTAAATTTAAATTCAGATCTTGCCCATGTCTGTAACTGGCTTAAAGAAAATAGGCTGCAGATGCATCCATCAAAATGTAAAATGATGTTTATTGGCTCCCCGTATAATCTTAATAATATGTGTGAGGAACCCGTTGTGGCTAATGCAAAACCCATATCACGAATTGCTACACAAATGTGCCTAGGAGTAAAACTAGATGAAACCCTTAATTGGGATAGTCACATTGAAATGATATGCAAGAAGGCGAGCGCTGCTATTGGCGCTATGAAACGTATAAAGCCCTTTGTTCCAATGCATACCTTAGAATCGATTTATAAAAGTCTTGTGCAGCCCTACTTTGATTATTGTTCCCCCTTTGGGACACTTGTGGTAAGTTGCTAAGAGACAAGTTGCAAAGATTTCAGTCTCGTGCAGCAAGAGTCCTAACGGGTGCTAATTATGATACTCGCTCAGCTGATCTTCTCAACATGCTTTCTTGGGATACACTTGAAAATAGGCGGTCTGGTGCCAAGTCAGTATTAATGTATAAAATACTTAACGACCACACTGCGCCAGGTCTCCGGGGTCATTCGTGAGAAGAGAAATAGATCAAACTAATTATCATCTTCGAAATACAGCAACTGATCTAACAATTCCTAAACCGAAAGGAGAATTTCTTAAAAAAAGTTTTAAATATAGCGGCGCTATGCTCTGGAATCAACTCCCAAACGAAGCAAAATTGGCCGAGTCGCCTCATTCGTTTAAATCAATTGTTGGACAGCGACATGCTTCCTAATTATTTGTATATAGTAACATGTACAGTATGTGTGTACTAATATTTAGTTTAAATTTTCCTTTTAACGATTTTTAAGATCTAAACACGCCCCCCATGGAAACCAGCCTAGAGTTGATGGGGCAAGCGTGTTCTTCTTTCTGTTAATTTTAAATAAAGTATTACCTACCTACCTACCTACCTTGTTATACCGTTAAGGAGTTTCAATCAAATAGACTTCACTGAATTCAGAAAGGCCTAACTTAAATTTTGATATATGACTTGAAGATATATGAGCAATATTGAATGAAATACTACAGTTTCATTTCAAAGAGGCAATTTTGAAAATGCTTAAAATTACATTAAATCGGCCTATCAAATTAAGATTTAATTTAATGCTGTTGTTGTCAAAAAAACGCACGATAAATAATATTTACACATTCCATGATTTATTCATCTGAAAAAGCATGTCCTTGAACAGCTATACAACGTCGTGCTCTAGCTGTTAACCATGCCAGAAAAAGCGCTTTGTATCATTTGTGCATCTAAACTTTGGCATGATAAGATAACTGCCTGGCGGAGCTGTCTCAAATTCCTAGGCTGCTGCTCATGCGGGACATTCCAGACTTGTTGCTTCAAATATCCCCAAAGAAAGAAGTTGCAAATCGCCAGATCAGGAGATCAAGGAGACAAGGGCCAATTGCCGCATAAAATAATCTTATAAAATTTTCCATACTCCCGAACAAATGTTAGTGGATTTTTTCACCAATTTTCAAACCGAACTTTGGCTAAAAACATTTATATCTCGCCCAATATGAAATGAAAGATCTAGCACTGTATACCAAAATTTTGGTTAGAATTTTCTTAATACTACAAAATTATTGGAAAGCCATACCTGGTATAGTTTTTACATTATGTTAAATCAATACATCATAAGAACCGGTATAAGAACCTAGAATTTAAAAACCTGTTCAGCCAGGGCTTGAAATAGCGGGCTGCCAATGGCCAAAAGCAGGCCATATTTTAGAAATGGCAGGTCAAAAAAAACTGCCAAGTCAAAAAAAAAAAATGGCAGGTGAAATTTTATAGATATATTTGATTTCATATGCTTACCACAACTCATATATACTGGATCATTTAGGTGACCCAATACCACAGTATAGGGAGACAACCAGTAGGGCCACTTAGGGGAGAGAAAAGTGGCAATTATTTAAGCTAGGTTCCAGGTGTCTTACGCGGCCAAAATCATTATTCTGTAGTACAATTTTATAGTGGACTGCTGCCATTTACTGGCTGCCAATATGTAAATTAGGTTGGCAGCCAGTAAACAATGTAGACACTTTTTTATGCTGAGTGGCCCTACTGTACTTTTCCTATACTGTGTCAATACATTCATATTTGAAATGTAAATCCAAGTTTACTGTAGTAAAATAGACAAGTTTAAAAATAAATAAAAATGCATATCATGAAAAGATTGATTTTTACAATATGACTCCTATGATCACATCGGAGAATGAATTTGGTGACATGGCAAGTCTGGACCAAAGGCCCATGAATCTAGGGGGATCTGAGGGCGTGCCTCCCAGAAAATTTTAGACCTTGCAAATGCCATTTCCCGACATTTCAGGGATTAAAAATACACCATGCAACTGAACAATCTGGGGTTTTTTATAATGAATCTGAACAATCTGGTGTTTTTGAATAAATCGCTATATTTTAAGGCTAAACATGAATAAAAGTCGCGTTTAAAAATTTTAATTATTTTCGTATTTTGAAAAAACATGAAAAATTCACTATACAATAGTATAGTCATTAAGTATATACAGCACTTGTGCAAAACAAACTGTTCAGGGAAATGTTAAAATAATTATATGTCAAAACAGTGTGTGAAAATAAGGTAATATTTTCCAAGTAAAACTAAAAATCATGGATTTTTGAGTTCTGACTGTGGAATCTTATTCTTTAAGGTTACAGAACACCTTTGAGTGTTAATTTTGCCTAAAATTTTTTATCGGTTTCCATGAAAGCATTAGACTAGTCCTACTATCTGACCAAGTTTAAACGAAAAATGTTGAAAACTTGCAGAGTTATTTAATAAAATACATTTTTCTGCAATAAGAAAAACATTGAAAATGTAATATTCAAATTCAATATTCTCCCGAAAAATTTTACGGCAATTACTGATTTTCAAACGAGTTGTTCTCCTGCTGGCTTTAACAATTTTTTTACAAATTTTCACAGGGTTTAGCTAAAAACATCAGTTTCAAAATTGTGTTCGGCTTTGTTCTAATTTTGGATATTTTAATAATAAGGAGCAATTCACTCAAACGAATCAGAAATATATTGCAGTCGTCAAAGAAATCGCCATATCAGTGGAATGACGAAATAAACAAAAATTTCCGAACACAATTTTCTAGAGCAACCATTTTACTGTATAAGAATGATATTTTCATAAATATATCTTAAAACCAGCAGGAACATAACTTAAAACATATAGTTACCGAGATTTAAGATTTTCCTGAATAATTCTTACATCATTTTATTGTGTGTCAATTTTACAACTTTACCATATTTTACATGTACTGGCTAACATTTGGAGAAAATTTGATGAAAATCGGACTGGTTTGGAGCGCGCAGTGGCGATTTTTTGCAAAACGTCAAAAAGGGTGTCCTGTAACCTTAATATGAATCTTCATCCATCTCTTCATCGCTTGTTTCGTTGTTGCTTTCGACTTCTGATTGCAGGTCAGCAACCCAAGACCCAACATTCTTTACTGAGATGTCTAGGTGTTCTTCCAGACTTTTAATTTCTTTGTCGAAAGCTTCAGGTTCTTGTTCAGCATCTATACTTTCAAGCCACAAGATGTCATCCATTTGAACATACACAGAAGAAGATGATCTTGTTGGAAAAATGTGAGTTGCTGTGGGTCATTTGTATCAGCGGCTTGATTCAAAACGCACAGCAACCTTCCTGATGAGTTTGTTAGCCAATTCACTGTTTGGAGTTGGACCATTCATTGATATCATCATAAGAGCTTCTAACATGTCGTTTTTCATTTCGCTTTGAGATCTAGCTTTTATGCGCTTAATTGCTCTACCACCACGTTCTGTTGCCGTTGCCACAACATGACTAAATTCTTCCTGGAACTGACCCAAAACCTGACAAAGTACCCATTCTGTTGCTATATAGTTTAACTTCAGTTTATTTACGATAACCTGGTCTTTGAAATGAAGCCATTTCTTCCTAAGCTCTATTAGTTAGAATTTGAAAGATCGCCATTCACAAAGAAGTTTCTCTTGATCTTGTAAATCAGATTGAAATAAATGGTTCTTCAGATCATCTATTTCTTTATCACCATAAAACTGGAATAACATGGATTCTGGATCAGGAGCAAGCTGTTCAACATTTAAAATAGAGAATGCATCCAGAACATTAACAGAACTTGTGGGAAATCTGTTGTCAACATTGGTGATTATCGCAGAGATGTAATTGTCAATGTTAGTATGAATCTGCCTTTCCTCTGTTAAAGGCATGGTCAACGAGTCGATCAACCAGATCTTTCTTCAGCTCAGATATAACACAGTCCTGCTTGCCAATTTGGCTGATGTTGGATTTCAACTTGCTTATTCCCGGAATGATCCTGATCTAATCCTGTTATCGTGAATGATCCTGATCTAATCCTGTTATCGCGATTAGTCTTACCTATTCTCTTCTAGCTTGTTTTAGCACTTTTCTGCTTCTTGTGGGCGGTGGTTTTAACGCAAAATGCGCAACTGTATCTGGTCTAATTTGTGATTGAAAAAGGGTGAGATCCAAGTTTAAAATAGTGAGAAAGCAAGGTGAAGATTAGTGGAGGTGGAGCCAACATGACTCGCCAGACTTGTGGTCATGTCATTTCTCTATTGTTGATAGTGATGATGTCATGTCATCAAAAAGTTGTATAATAGAATTTCTATTTTCCAAAGTTTACTTAACTGACTACACCAGTCATTATTGGTCAATGATATGGTCATACTGTAATTTTAAAGCATATTTTAAGGATTTAGCAGTTGGGGGAGGGCATAACTGAAAAAAGGGCCCATTGACCGAATGCCAAGAACCTTGTAGGATGGTCAGGCCAGGCCGTAAGTATTTGGGCAGGCACGCAGCATATCGCACACCATATTAACATCAGGCGCGCAAATAAAAAATGGTAAAAATTACGCTTATTGAGTATACAGTCTAGAATAACATTCACAAAACTGAGTAAAAATTTATGTAGAACAAAATAATTTTAAGGTTACAGGATACCCTTTTGGGCGTTTTGCGGAAAATCGCAACTGCACGCTAAATATCAGTCCGATTTTCAGTCCATGCAAAATATGGTCAAGTTGTAAAATTGACAAACAATAAAATAATATAAGAATTATTCAGGAAAATCTTAAATCGCGGTACCTTTCCGCTTTTGAGTTATGTTCCCTGCTGGTTTTAAGATATATTTATTGAAATATAATTTTCATACACAGTAAAATAGTTGTTCTAAACATTGTGTTCGGAAATTTTTCTTTATTTCGTCATTCCGCTGATATGGCAATTTCCTTGACGACTGCAATATAATTTCTGAATCGTTTGAGTGAATTGCTCCTTATTATTAAAATATCCAAAATTAGAAAAAAGCCAAACACAATTTTGAAACTGACGTCTGTAGCTATGTCCTGCGATAATTTGAGAAAAATTCATTAAAACCCGCAGGAGAACAACTCGTTTGAAAATCAGTAATTGCTGTAAAATTCTTCAGGAGAAAATTGAATATTACATTTTCAATGTTTTTCTTATTACAGCGAAATGTATTTTATTAGACAACTTTGCGAGTTTTCAACATTTTTCGTTCAAACTTGGTCAGATAGTAGAACCAGTCTAATGCTTCCATGCAAACCAGTAAAAAAAATTTGGGCAAAATTAACACTCAAAGGTGTTCTGTAACCTTAACATTGGAATTTAGACGAAATTAGTATAGGTACTATATAAAATGTTTGTACCAGTGAGTATGTGTATTTATTCAAAGTAATTGTACTTTAAATATCAATGAAAATGTCAGCATCGCTGTCCTCTGACTTGCTTTCTGACGAGCTTGACAAATCATCGTCAATGGCTATGGCGTCTTTCTCAATTATACGCTTTTTTAACAGGAGTTTCTTCATCCGCGGTGTTGCTGTCGAGTTTGACTTTGCGTCTTTTCTCCATGCATGTCTTTTCCCATGCAAATTCTAATGCATGTTGACGAATCTCCTTACGTTCCTTCGTCGACCAGCAGTGATCATTTCCTTTGGTCAGCATTAAATCAGTCATTCTTTTATAACTAGTCTAAATGGGGAGGGTTTGTTCAGGCAAAAATTCATTTAGAATAAAAAAACAGACACACAATTTCATACTCTTAAAACAAATGAGGTGCACGTTAAAAGGCCATGTCAAGGTGTGTGCGGAGGTGGGCACATGCAATTGTGCGCCTCGAATGGCCAGGCCTGGAGGGTCAGGGGGATCATTCCCTGGGAAATATTGAAATCTGGAGTCTCTGAAATTGAAATAATAATAATCCTTAAATTAATTAAAACTTAATTTCAAAAAATTATAAAAGTATTAATTAATATTTCATCAAATACAGACAAAGAGTCAGACCATTCACACTGTAAACAACCCAATGTATTGTTTGAGGTACAGGTAACAGTTTAAATACAATAATATGTTAAAAGGGACCATGGAATGGGAGGGGGTCAATTTTGTGTCAGTTTGCTGTAGAGCTCTACAATGCTACACCGAGGAACAGCTCACACAGCTGTTCTTCGTGTTGAACACCGGAACAAAACCAGGCTTAGAAAATTATGTTTCTATGGTAACAGAATTTTCCCAATGGTATCTTTCGTAATCTCTCATGATAAAAAAATGTTTGCATGTTGTTTCTAACAAAAAAAAAGGTGCAGCAATTGCTCAAAAACCATCAACTACATGTACAACTCTACAGCTCTACAACTCGATCTCAGACATAGACCGCAGTGAATCTGGTTTTTATTTTAATACCTATCAGAAAATTCAGGAAATGTTTGGAAATTTAAACGTTTTCTTGGGGAAATACCCTACATGTAACCCTGCAAATCAATGGATATTTTGCAATTATGTTATAACTCGTACACCATTGGTAGCCGTTGCTGTCCTAAATCGTAAAGTCCCTATTTGCAAGTCGGTGACTTGAATCATATCATATCAAATCCACCTCCGCTCGGGGGATTCGGCGAAATATTACCATCAGTGATGATATTTCCCTTGGTGCAAAACCCCTCGGGAAATATCATCACTTCGGGTAATATTTGCCGAATCCCCCTCGCTCAAGGTCAATAATAAAATGATAAAAGTTGCATCTGTTTAGCCAATTTGCAAACATAGGAACGTCGTCGGTCTAAGAACACATGCAGCTCTACAGCTCTCTGACAATATACTGTTCTACAGAAATGATACAGCTCTACCATATTATCCTTTATTTTTAATTCTTATAAACATGTTTCATTTGCAATTCTATATACATTTTGGACAGACATTTAAATTTTTCGTCTTTGGCAGTCTGTTGCCATTGACAAACATCTGCAATGAAACCATTGTTTGCACCTTTCACACCCCACCCAAATGCTATTGCTTTCTATTCTGCATATTGGGCATTGGTCCAAATTACTGGGAGACTGGTCACTGACAGATGAAGGACTTGATGTCTTCCTTTTCTGACCTCGTTGCAAAAATTATCCGATACTGGTCAAAAATCATATATTATGTCGCCCCATAATGTAAAACAACTCCTAACATAATTGTTATTAAAATAAATGTTGAAAACTCAATCCGTATATATATATATAATATGTGTGTGTGTGTGTATGTATGTATATGAGCTATACTATATTACTGGAGGACCTGCTCGGGATAAAAAAGTGTCCGCAAAAACATGGCAGATCTGACGCCATTGCCATGACTACTGGTCCCTAGATTCGTGGCAACTACCACTGTCCCAACCGCGATCCTAAGCTTTTGACAATGTACTTCACCCCCCTGGTTTTTACAAAAATATTTTGTATTCAAAGCAGAAATCATTTTTCTCGAGACAAATGCCTCGTCTATGCTCTTTTTACGGATGCAACGATACTTTTTCAACAGAAAATATTTCTTCTCACCGGTAAGAATGCGTTAAACTTTTTAAATAAAAAGCGGGCTGTTTATAGTCTGTTACCGTATTAAACTGACGTCGACAGTAGTTTATTTGAGTTTATTTTATAGCAGCTTAATAATTAATATTTATTATAGTTGTAAAAGGCTGCAATTCATAACTGTGTTTACCTTTAATATTGTAATTTGAGATTATTTTTATTTTTCTTTGTTGTGGCATATTGCAGTAGCTACAATTTACCGTGACAAAAAAGTTTTTTAAGACGAAATGGCGTCAAATTAAAATACTTTGAAGCATTAAGCTAAGCAGTCAGCACAGTAGCCTGCGTGGCAGGAGAATGATACTCCATACAGCTATTAAAATGTGATTTATTCATATCAATCTCTGTTTCACAGTAATACATATATTTTGTGCCGTTTTGGATAGTGGATTAGGCGCCACTGGCTTCTAGCTGCCAAATTTATATCAGTTGTGTAGGCAATAAGGTCAAAATAACGAAATATTAATTTTATATTTACAGCTTCCCAGATCCAAAGAAACACGCAGAGATGTACGCCAAATGGCTTAAAAATGACAACAAAAATGCACAGGTTAAATTCGTTCCGACAGGAGGAAGTCGTCTTTGTTCAGAACACTTTAGCTCTGACATGAAGGAAGAGGGTGGACAAAGAGTGATACTGAAGCCATTTGCTGTCCCAACAATATTTCCAACTTCTCAGGTTTGTGTCTTTGTCAGTTTTCTTCATCATTTAATATTTAAAAATTTAACCTCCGTTTGTGCCCAGAAAATGTTTTTGTTGACACTTAAATTGGGCTATAATTTCCATTGGGCTATTCCAATTATTATCCGCACACCCCCTGTTGAGGAACCTTGGAATTCCAGGGGAGGGGATGCATTAACCTTGGAATTTCCAGGGGAGAGGTGCATTAAGTTTAAATTTCCAGGGGAAGTGGGTACATTAACCTTGGAATTTCCAGGGGAGGGGTAGCCCTGGAATTTCCAGGGAATGGGGCATTCAGGCTCTGGATTCCAAGGGGGAAGAGTAATTCTCACATGGAATTTCCAGAGGGAGGAGTAAATTTCATGGGATAGAAACCCCATGGGAGGACATATGTTAGAGGAAATTTCCGGGAGCAAATGTCCCATGATGGAAATTCCATAGGGAAGGGTAATTTATACATGAAAATTCCATGGACAGGGCGAAATTTTAAATGGAAATTCCATGGGAAGGCCTAATTTAAAATCGAAATTCCATGGGCAAGGGTAATCTTTACAAGGAAATTCCATGGGAAGGTGTAAATTTTACATGAAAATTTGCGGAAATTCCAGGGGAGTACCAACGTGAGAAAGGGGTTCCTCAACAGGGGTTCCTCAATAGCCCATTTAATATCTGCACATGCACCCCTGTCAAGGGAAGATGTTTCTCATAGATACTGTATACCCCTGAGGAATTCCAAGTACAAACACCTTAATACACAAGAGGAATTCCGAGCACAAAATACTCAACTTCTGATGAATTACTCAGTGTCTGCGCGAGTCCAATTTTGCAGGTGCCTTAAGATTTTCAGGCAATTTGGCATCAACTGTGGCCCTGAAGTATTCCAGATATCTGATTGACAGGGTGTGTACTCACTAGATGTCAAATGGAATAGCTTACTGACTCTTGCTAGTCTCACTTGCTAGTTAACCCATTGAGCACCTGACTGCTCTGCCTTCAACTTGACGAGTAACATCCTCTAGTGTTATATTATGGACAAAATAATGAGGCAGGGTGCAATATGATGCTTATGGGTCATTTCAGAAAACATCCATACCTCCCCCAAAGAGGAAATCCCTACACATTATCAAAAACAATTTTTTTCTCCCCTCCCCCTCCAGGAATTTCCTCCTTGGGGGGAATTTCCTCCTTGGGGGCAATTTCCTCCTTGGGGGCAACTCCACCAGGATGATCAATAATTTATGAAAGCCTTTCAAAAAAGCAAATAGCACTGGCCACTGAAAGTGTGAGATATTATTGGCAACTTAATAATTCTCATCATCGATGAAACGTTTCCAAAACGATAGGGACACCGGAACAGAGGCTAAAGCTCTTTGTTAGCCTCTGTTCCGGTGTCCCTATTGTTTTGGAAACGTTTCGTCGATGATGTCATCTCTGCGGTTTCTACAAATGAGATCGATATTCTGCTGCAACATTTAAATTCTATTGAGCCGTCCATCCAATTCACGGTAGAACGTGAGATAATTAAATGGACATTTAGCTTTTTTAGATTTGAATGTACACAGAACTGTCGAAGGGAAGTTAGAGACTGATGTTTATCGCAAACCCACACACACAGACAAATACTTGTCATACGACTCTCATCACCCAGTAAGCCATAAAAGATCCGTAGCAAAAACTTTGCTTCAAAGAGCTGAATCGTTGCCGTCAAACAGTGATTCTGAAGCTAATGAACGTGAATATGTTCTAAATGTTTTAGGGGAAAACAATTACCCAAAGCGTTTTCTTAATGATTGCCTGAGATCACCTGTTTGTAGGAACCAAAATAACTCCGAGGGTGATACCTCTGTTAAGGATTTTGCAATAGTTCCATACATTCAAGGTGTCACAGAACCAATCAAGAGAATCTTAAGTAATTGTAATATTAGGGTTGCCTTAAAACCCTATTTGACTTTAGGCCATATTTTCGCAAAGCCAAAAGATCCTGTTGAAAAAAATAAGACTCATGCTATATATTCTATACCATGCGGTGACTGCGACAAAGAGTATTTGGGTCAGTCTAAACGCCAGTTTGGTACACGGCTAAAAGAACATCAAAAGGCTGTTTCAACTTTAGACAAGGGAAAATCAGCTTTATAGCCGAACATGTATGTTACACCAAACACGAGATTGCGTGGGAAAACTCTAAAGTAATTACCACAAACAATCGCTACGGTCAAAGACTTTGCCTAGAAGCGTGGCATATAAATATGAGTCATCATGCTTTGAATAGGAATGACGGCGCCTATTTGCCAGAGGAATATATGCATCTTCTTGGCAGGTGATGCCATCCCTTGGGTATTAAAGAAGCCACGATCGCAGTTTTAGATCACCCCTGATGAAGACACTAGACTGGAGTGTTGAAACGTTGGGTCTTGATTACAATTCGACTGGGCTTTGTAATCATTTATTTAAACCAGAGTAGCGAGCGAAACATGATAGATATACCTGGTTGCAGTGAACGAACAAACTTTAATAATTCTCCTCTGCCCACCCCCTCTGCCAATATTTTCCAAAGTGTCAACCATACCTATATTAAATCCCGAGTACTGATTCTGTTAAAACATTTTTGTCAATTAGTCGACCAAAACGTTTTTGTCATTTTTGTTCATTAATTAATTAAAAAAAATTTTCATAGTTTACTTTATAACTGCTTCATGACAAGTCAGAGCAGCACTGATATTGTCCTCAGTGTCATTTACTAGGGAGGGGGCAATATCAACCCCCTGCCGATAATTTCTAAACGCCCTTGAATGGCTGAATAACTGTGTCAAAAAGCTGTTACAACAATTTTAAAACCATGAAAGCATTGGTACATAATATATTTGGCAAATTTGCATGACATTTGGGGGGGGGGGGGCTGGGGGTTGAAAAAATTATTTTGCATTTTATAAATGTTCATGCATTAAGTAATACGTGTTGATTATTCTGTAACTCCCGTAGGTAATGAAGAATGAAGAGGCAAGTACTAAGAAAGCCTCAAGTCAGGATGTTGTAGAAGTAGAAAAATTTAATTGTATGTCAGACGAAAAAAGTAGTTTAGTAGAAACAATAGTAATGAACGAAGATAGTGTAAGTGATGAAGCACTAAGTTTGCAGGTGGTTAATGAAGAGATCATTGCCATGGATTGTGTGAGTATGCAGGAGGTGATTGAAAAAATAACTATTGAAGATAACGTAAGTACACCAGGAGGTAAGAGAAAATATTTGGATGAAACAGAGATTGACGTAAGCGCGTCTCAAAAAAGGGCGCGAACGACCAGTTCTTCTGAAAAAGGTGCACGTGATCACTCATACTGTATAAAATCTCCTCGTAGAGTGAGAAGGCAAGTTGATGATCTTGTAGTTAAACTTGAAAATCTTCAGAAGAGATTGAATACATCTCAGAAGAAAACAAGGAGAAGGAATAAGAAGGTTAGCACGTTGACTGCAGTGGTAAGTGAATTGAGAGAAAAAAATCTTATCAATAGTGATTGTGTGACTATTCTAGAATCAACTTTCTCTGGAGTTCCAAAGGAACTTATGAAGAGGTTGGTGACGCAAAAGAAAAAGAAAAATCTTGGGGCGTATCCACCTGAGCTAAGGTCATTTGCCCTGACCTTGAAATTTTATTCAACTAAAGCGTATAACTATGTGCGGAAAAGTTTTGATTTAGGGCTGCCACATGTAAACGTGATTCGGTCATGGTACAGTTCCATGAATGGCGAGCCAGGTTTTACAAAGGATGCGCTGACAGCTCTGAAAGCCAAAGTTCTAGCTGCAAAAAGGGATAACCAAGAAGTTGTTTGTGCACTAATGCTCGATGAGATGGCCATACGCAAGCATGTCGAATGGGATGGTAAGCAGTTCCGCGGTTATGTTGACCTTGGCACAGGCATCAATGACGACTCGCTGCCCGAAGCAACAGATGCTCTTGTTTTTATGGCAGTCTCGGTGAACTCCGGTTGGAAAGTACCATGCGGATATTTTCTGGTGAATGGTCTTACCGGAGAGCAGAAAGCAAACTTGACCAAAGAATGCATAACCAAGTTGCACGAAGTAGGGGTGAAGGTTGTGTCTTTTACGTGTGATGGCCCCACGTCTCACCAGGCGATGTTGAAATTGCTCGGCGCTCAACTGTCACCTGATAACTTGCAAGCGTACTTCCAACATCCATGTGACCCGAAAGCAAAGATCTACATCTTCCTAGATGCTTGTCACATGATAAAGTTGGTAAGAAACACCATGTCGGACTATAAGGTCCTAAAGGACAAGGACGGCAACACCATCAAGTGGCAATTCGTAGAAGAATTGCATAAATTACAAGAGTCAGAGGGCTTACATCTTGCCAATAAGCTCCGATCCGCTCATATCAAATGGAAGCCACAGAAAATGAAGGTAAATCTAGCAGCACAGGCACTCAGTTCGAGTGTTGCAGATGCCTTGGAGTATTGTGAAGGTAAGCTGAAATTGCCACAATTTCAAGGGTGTGGTCCAACAGTTCAATGCATTCGTGTTTTTGATCATCTTTTTGATGTTCTGAATTCCAGGAATCCGTTGGCGAGAAATTTCAAGGCGCCAATTAGAAGATCAAACTATCAGTACACAAAGAGGTTTCTCGATGAGGCAAGTGAGTACATTCGAAATCTGAAAGGTCCAGATGGCCAGTCGATCCTTACGTCAAAAAGGAAAACAGGATTTCTTGGTTTCCTTTTGTGCATCAATGCTGTTGTGGGATTAGCAGAAGATCTCGTTAATGCGGAGAATCCTGTCCTGAAGTATCTTCTGACGTACAAGATGAGCCAAGATCACTTGGAATTATTCTTTTCAGCTGTGCGAGCTTGTGGTGGGTGGAATAATAATCCAACAACTCGCCAATTCGTAGCAGCATACAAGCAGCTACTAATGAGGCACAACATCGAAGGAGGGCGTGGAAACTGCACCCCTCAAGATGATACCGAAATATTGAACAGTGTCCAGGATCAGCATGAAATCAACTCCGTACCTACTGGAATTTCTGATGTGGCGATTGCAAGGAGATATGACTTGGAGTTGAGACAGCCAGCTACAGATGAACACGACTACTGTGATGTTTCGAACGCCATGGAACTATCTGAGTACAAAGAGGCGGCCATATCGTACATCGCTGGGTATGTGGTGAAGATGGTGGAGAAAAAGATCCACTGTCCACAATGTCTAGCAGTGTTGACAACGAGCAAAGAAAGCATTCCAGATTTATTCGTAACATGGAAAACAAATGGAGGCTTGAAACTACCATCACTTGGCCTCATCAAAATATGCGAAGAAACAGAGAAGTGTGTGATGAGAATGCTAAATGTAAATGGAGGTGGTTTACCGCATGGCGCTGGACTTTCCAGTGCGATTGCTACGACAGTGTTATCAGCTGTGTTGCAAGTGGGGTCTTTAGTACGTTAGACCAGCACATGTTTGATTCGACTCCTGGAAACAACCATGTTTTTAAGTTGATTAAATGCTGCTGCCAAAGTTACGTGACGATCCGAATGCACCATTTGAGCAAGACGAGAAATGCAGGAATGCACGACAAGGTAGTACGTAAACAGTTTTCGAAGCTTGTGCTATTCAAACACCAGTAGTTTTCAGCCTGGGCACAATTGTGCTTTCGAGGTAATTGCCCGTACCTATTAATACAATGTCAATGATTGGTTCAAGCTGATGACGCAGCGAGGTTCTGCATGTCTCTGCGAACTATAATTTTTTTTTCAAAAGCAATCTTGAATTGCTTAACTTGTTCAGACGATTACGTGATGACTATTTAAAACATGTGAAGCAGTGTTTTATCAGATATAAATATACGAGACGAAGCTAGCCGAGTATCTTCATAGGTCTGATAAAACACGCACTGTGAATGTTTTACAGTAAATTGCTTTAAAAACGATCGATCTAGTAAGTTTATTGGCGAAGTAATTTTCAAAAAAATACATTGTGTAAGTCGAGAAAATCAAAGTTGAAGTTTATGTAAATCAAGGGAAACCTCTATCACATATAAAATACTGCATGCTTATATATGATTTTTCTTTGTGTTTTCCTCGTGAATTGTTGAGTATTTGAAGACTGTTTAACTAATTTTTCATTTTAACTATTCCAGTTATAGACATTGTATTTTTGAGAGGAAGGGCGCCTGGCACAATTTTATTGTGTTTCGAGGAAGCTTGCATTGTTGTTGATAATGCATTGTCAATGGTACCTGCACATCTTAGATGTGTTCGAGGGTTGACAAACAAGTAAGGAAATGAATGGTGTTTGTAAGTGTTAATGATACCTGAACATTTTAGATGTGTGTGAGGTATATAAAATAAGAAATGAATGTCTTACCTTGAATTTTCTAGTACAATTAAATATAATTGAAGATCGAGGTACGTAATATACATATACGTATTATTTACCTGTATTAGCATTTTACTATGTCTCATGAATTATACCATATTTACCATAAATATTTTTATTTATTTCTAGGTCCATCGATCCATATACATCTCATTCAATAACTGGGTTGCTGTATATTTTAATTGTGCTTTATTATTATATATATTTAGTTCTAATATTTTGAATTGTAAACCAACATGCATCTATGTGACATATTTATGTCTTATTATAACATTAAGTTAGCATACCACTTACAAACTAACATTTCAAACAACCAGGCAGGCATTTTATCTTTCTTGACACTTCAATGGGTTGACATTGAACACGTACTACATTTATTTAACGCCAGCTGGAAGAACAAGGAACATAAGGGAATATTATTATCCGATTGAGATTTCTAAATGATAAAGGATGAACATGAATTTACTGGTACTCTATTAGTATAACGCCAAGTAAGTGTTTATTAGATTCACAATCTTAGTTGAGTATATTTAGGTGATCATATTAATTAGCCTGAATGAATGGACACTTGGTCCTTACCTATATTGACTCTTGAATGATTGGACACTTAATTCATTAATTGGTGGTATTAGCCTGAATGAATAGACGATGTCTAATGCACTAATGGGTTAATGCATGTATCATTAAAAATGATAACTCCAATTTTGCCTTCCCACCTTGTGTTCAAGACATTGAGAAAGGCGAAGTTGGATTTATTATTTTTATGTAATTAAACCCCTCGATCCTTAATGTCAATAGATAATTTGGTATAGGTAAATTAATATTGCTTTTTATATATATATAGATGTGATGATTTCTAAACAAAGTTAAAGATGACTAAAATACATATTCCTCATCTTGATGGCCGGATGACAAAATTGAAAGTTCAAGAGAAAATATATTTATACTATGCTCTTATTGACTATTAATTGTCATCAACATTTTCATCAGTTTTTGATTACAAAGGAAATTTCAAGAGAACATAATATATGGTATATATCCTGCTCATCAAATTATGCTACCACGATCACCATGCATATCCAACGCATATCGAGTAATGGCTATTATAATATTCAGTCATCAAAATGCCCTAAACTTTTCACGTTATGGACAACTAAGAAGAAGCTTCCGTACCATCTTATATATCATCAACATTTTCATCAAATAAATTTTCACAGAATGGATTAAATAATTCAAGAGAAAACATATTTATGGTATACATATTCCTCATCACATTATATGCTACCATACCATTGGATTAATCATCATCAAAATGCATTTAACTTCTTACATTATGGATAACAGAATTGTCATCAACATGTCCAGTGCTAATTTTCATATGGATCACACTGAAGAAATTATGCTGTCATATCATCTAGACACATATTGACACTTCAAATGCTTGATGTGAATTGCTACGATTTGTGTCCATTTGGCCCAAAATGTCAAAGAAAGTGTACATGCTTTGGCTGTGAATTAATGTACATTACTTGAATTGGATTAGTGAATTTATATAAAACATTTAGTGTTGTTAATTAATATATAATTAGTGAATAAAATAATTAATTGTTAGAGTACTACCTTGTATACCATACATCCTCTACTCACCCCCTCCCTCACACACTCAGCAAAAAGTTTCCCTTGAATATTTAAAGTTTGTTCTTATTGCATGATTAGCCCCCTCCAATGGTTGTTTTAACTTAATGAGTTAGCATTAACCCTCGGTTAACATTTAACTCGCTGTTCTGGTTTTTGTGTTTCTGCACGTCTGTTTATTTCAAAAATTTGGAGAAGAAAATTCCTAGGGTTAATTAGATATGCTTGGATAGTCATGAAATAAATATTTCTAGGATGGGTTTATAGAGGACTTATGATGAACAATATTTACTCCAATCAATTGGCATTATGTTTAAGTGTAGTTGGAATATTAGACTTATTAATGCTGTAAGTTACATATTTGATTTTAACCTTATTATTTTACTCTGTCTAATGCCAGGTGAAGTAATATTTTACTATATGTCTATAATGCCAGGTGATTTCACTTGTTAAAGAGAGGGCTGGCACTCAATTGGTGAATCAGACTATTTGCCCTAAGCTTCGTCTGGAGTTACGGACATTTAAAATTGTACTTTAAGCTAGTTAACCTAATCAAGTTGCATTGCACCCTACCTATATCGTTGCTACCAAATTCATTATTGCAAAGCTTTCAATCCGTATAAAAAGCAGCGTGGGTGATAGTCGGAAGAATGGGTCAGGGTGGGATGTTGGTGTAGCGTTGCGAATGCTTTTGGCGTAGCGTTTTAATACACCAAATGCTCCCTGGTCGAAAGCTTTGCAATAATAATTTATACATGTTTGTATTTCCACAAATCAAAACTTATATGTATTATACAGTTCATAATAGTAGGCTAAAACCAAGTGCCAGAGGATGGAAATTTTAGGATTCTAAAATCTGATCTTATAAGTAAATAGAATATATATTACTTGACATGTATAATGGTTTGAAGTATTCAGATTTATCATTTATTTGGTTCACTTTTTATAAATCACCATTCACCAGGAAAATGCCCGTGAAGGGGAAGAGTTGCCGGATTCAGATGGTATTTATATGTCCGTATTTTTTTTCAACGTCATCTGTCTACAAATCTTTCTGAAACCTTACTAAATCTTTCTATAAACTGAGAATTTTCATTTTTTCGGGGTCATGCAAGACCATATGCAAGTTTACA
Organism: Paramuricea clavata; assembly: GCA_902702795.2. NCBI lineage: Eukaryota > Metazoa > Cnidaria > Anthozoa > Malacalcyonacea > Plexauridae > Paramuricea > Paramuricea clavata. Next base: position 7,257 of record CACRXK020002448.1, on the reverse strand, counting down.
TTATACGACTGCGACTTGAATTTTATTTTAAAAGCGGTAAAAAGTGCATTGTTAGACAATAATCAATATGTCATAATGTCAATAGTCTTTTTGTTTGTTTGTTTTTTGTCTTTGCAGATGCAGAACAAAGTCAAAGTCTTCCCGAATCCCGAAATGGAAAGTAAGTTTTTTATAGTAAGAATTCCAATTTTGTTTGAATTGAATAGTCCATGATATATAATACCATATTTTGTAGATGTGCCAAACATTGAAATGGTGCCAGTTAAATGCTGAAACAGCGCCAGTGGTTCAAACCAGAGCCAAAACCTTAACAGTATGATTATGCATTATGTATTTGTTTAATATTCATGGCTAATATAGACTATAATATAAACAATATAATAAACATGAAAATATAATAGTTTCCCTACCATTTGCCCTTTGGGTAGTATTATGCTATGTGTTTAATGAAGTCTTAGATGAACATTTAGTAAACTACATATTTTTAATAGGTCAGTTGGCAGTGAAAGAAAACCAAAGGCAAAAGGTTGAATTTAAAGGTAATGCATGTCTGTTATTTAAAATTGTTTGTTATTTAAAAGATGTCAAACTAAACATATAACCTATTGAAGTGTCATATATACTTCTTCATTTAGGAAAATGTCATAATTGTGGCCAGAAAGGCCACACACAAATCAACAAGTTGTAAGAAACGTATGTGTTTTCCTTTTATCTTTTCAAAATAAAGACTAATCCTACCTCAATTACTACCTATTGGGCTATAACTGTGTCTAGGGGAGTATATAATTTCTATATTACCACATGCTTGTTAATTGGTCAGTTACAAGTCAATAGTACATTTTTCCTTTTTCTCTATTTACAGCTTACAATTGAGATCAAGCAAGTAAGTTTAGAAAATGTTTTTTGTATTGTAATAATTAACTACTAGTAATTAAATTCAGATTAAAATACTTTATGATATTCTGTCTTGTAGGAAGATTAAAAGAAGATGTTATCAATGTGGCAAGCCAGGCCACATTGCAAGACATTAATGCAGGCAAAGTAGTACAGGGCCTGGCTAGCATACAGTTCTAACAAACTGTACTAATTGGACATTTAATATGACAACAGTCAGCAATTTACCTAAAGAAAATTAACTTAATGTACATGGTAACTTTAACCTGGTTTCCTGGTTTTTCAAACTCATCTTAAGGCACAATTTTTTACACTTCATAAAAGTAATCATGCAGGTCAAAATTAATCTGTACATTCTCCCAGTTAGTTTTCATTGGGTAAATTGCCTGTTGTTATTTATTAACACATGCAGTCATGCAATATTGCACTTATTCAATTAAAGAATAAAAACATATAAAAGGGCACATCTTGGTTTAATTTAATAAGCTTTTAGAAGAAATACAGAACTTTGCAGTTCAATATATGGTCCATTGACTCGCCACTTAGTAAGTGCAATTTAATGATGCAACGTACTCTTCTTTTGGTTGGCATTCAGTATACTTACAATATACACAGTCCAATTTAATTTTCCATTATATATTAATAGTAAAACTAACTTGGTCAAACTTGCCATGTGCCATTATGTTTCATATTTATTTTCATATTTTGGCACATGAAAAATATGTTGTCTAAAACTTTATTAATTGATGCAAATTGCCTGGATTGATATTTTAATTGATTAGGGACTGGTCATAATTTATCAGGGGGTGGGGAGGTGTAATTTAAAATTTTAAGGAATGATATTTTGTGACCCAGTTTTGCCATAACCCGGAAAAATAATGCCCCCCCCCCTCTCTTGCTCGTGTCAGTAAAAATGTATCTACCTACTACTAAACCCTGCATTCAATAAATTTTCTAATTTCACTTTAATTTTTCTAATTTTCTAGTTGCGCTTTAAATCAAATACTAAAATTTATATTATACCAATACATTATTAGTCATATATAAAACTTTAGTTTTTTCAAACTTTTCATTCTAAGTTTAAAGAATCAATTTTTTTCAATGCAACTCAACAATATAAAATGTGAGAAGGCATGTATAAAACAATTAATTGAACTAAAACAGCAGGCTCCCCCTCCCCGCCTTCATAAACTGTCTAATATTTTATGACCCCCCTTTTTCCTGGCTAAAAAATGTGACCCCCCCCATTGTTTCCACCTCCACACCCCTCCTGCTAAATTATGACCAGTCCCTTATTGTGCAATATTTCCATACTGTTTATTTTTCTAATTTAAATAAATGTTATTCTTTAATATATTTCGTATTCAAATTATTCAATACAATTTCCAATGATTATATATACTTGTTCTTATAAATACTAAATTATTATGTAAATATATAAAATCTATTAAAATATTCATTAACATATTTTGTGACCTCTTTTTCCAAACATCAAATCATTGTTCGTTAATTGACCACTGAAAATACTGTATGTTTAATTAATGTTAAGTGATGGATCTTCTTCTGCGAAAATTCAGTAAACACGATTATAGTTCTAGGAAGATGTTCTGTGATTGATTGATTATGACAATGACACAAGACGTAATTGACTTACTTAAACCAAAGGAATATATTGATCTTGCTTCGTTCTTTAGAAAATCCATTCAATAGCTTATTCTTTTGTCATTGTCATAATCAACCGATCACAGAACATCTTCCTAGAGCTTCGTGCCAACCCAGAAAATTATGAGATATATAACAAGACCATATTTAAAAATTTTCCCAAAAAGTAACTGAATTAGATCATTCTACCAAATCTAGTATATGTTATCAAGAATGTTTTATTTTCTTTACTCTGGTGTTTTATTGAATGTTTTCTTTTCTTTTGATTCCTACTGCATGATCAGCAGAGGTTGGTAAAAAACCCCCTCCAATTTTCAGACCATATGGTGATAGCAGCTAGTACATGTACGTACATAGTAATTTCATGACCATGCATATGCAGTACTCCACCAATACATAAGATTCCTCAAAGGCACGATACCTCTCACTTAACAGTCTAGTCTTCTTGGTCTATAGAAATATAAAGCAGGTAATTATTATCTAAAAGTTTTTAGATAATAATTGGAACAGACCAATATGTTATGAGAAAAATATAGAATGGAAAGGTATTTAAATGTCTTAATATTCTTGTGCAAATTTTTCTGATGTTGACCACCATGCAACTGTTACATATTAAGTGTTTTGTGAGAAAAGGGTTCTACATGACTTAATGCTGATGTTCATCACTAAATGATGAAGGGTTTTTGTATGTACATTTTTAGACCTGAACTGCAAAAGATGCAACAATATTTTTAGGTTGGTTATACTGTACTGTAGGTCATAAAATTCACACTTGAAATATTCGTCAAGTCACACTACCTTTGACATTTAGTTATATCAAGTGTGACATGTCCACAATCCTGTGCATGCATACACCTTAATTACATTAATTTGCAGTTACAACTTGCAACTCAACTAATTTATACAGTAGTTCATGGTTATAGCATGGTCACCACAAAATTCCCATATAAATGCAAGTCAACAGAATTACAGTACTCTATAAAGCTGGCCCACCTAGTAGGGCCATAGATTGTAAAATACCAATCCGTGGTTAGGGCTAAGTAAAATAACCCACTGTGCATGTTCACATCAAACTCAGCCTTTGTTTCAAGTTTTTTTTTCAATTCAGATACCCTTTAGCTCTCAAGAACAATATTCAATTGTCTGTGGGTTGGAGTATGATTTAATTGGACTTGGTTGAATAAAATAGATGATTTGAGGGTTGATTTTCCTCAGGTAAACAAGAGGTGAAAAGGGAAAACGACCCCTGCAGGCTGGCCCTTCATGTACAGCTATACATGTAGTGTAAAGTGTAAACATCCCCTAAAATCCAAAGTGTCAACTATTTAATAGCTTCGAGATTTGCTTTAATTTCTCACTATAAATATAAAATATATAATAAACAAAGCTTATTTCGTGGTTTAATAGTACAACCCAATTATGTATACTTGATGCTAAAATTCTCCATTACACAGAACAAGTAGGCTGTTTTGTATCGCAACATATTTTATAATAAAACAAAATAGTATTTACAACTAAAGAAGGCTACAATAAAATAAATTTTAAAATATATGTATGTCGTTTACCTTTTGAAATATAAAGTACGTCTTCCCCACAGGTTTGAATATTTGTTCCTTGTCTTTTGGCGAGAATAAATATTTGAGCTTCGAAGAGGATGCTGATTTATACAGAAACGTACAAAACAAAACAACAAGAATTCACTGCAAAAAGCCGAAATATTTTTTCAAAAACCAGGGGGGGGTGAAAACTGTGGCGGGCTCATAATTGAGCCTTGTTCAGTGGCAATTACCATGAATTTAGGGACCAGTAGTCATGGAAATGGCGTCATTTTCACTCAAAATCCGCCATGTTTTTGGCGACACTTTGTTGACTGAACGAAGTATAGGAGCAGGTCCTCCAGTTATTATACAGCTCAGTGGTTAGGGCCTGCGCCATAGATATCTCATATACACTAGATAGCGCATCCCACCCTGTAGGCAGGCGAAAATTGAAGCCTGATCGCAGTCGCAGTTTACGTGCGGCGGCCATATTGGTCGTTCCCACGGAGCGTGATAATTTGTATATTTTGTATTGCGGAAATGGACAAAGTTGACAATAAATCCTCTTTTATGCAGTCAATTTTGGTTTTTCAAGTGTGCAACTTGTTGTAAATGATGCCAGATCGTTGGAGCTTCATATTGTGAATAACGGGTAGGCAGAATTTAATTATTTTTTTCGAAAATATCAATATTTGTCGACCCGTATGAAGGGCGCCCATAGGACAAACCCTATGGACAAACCATCATTGTTGATGTATATATAAATATAGTTCCACCAATTCCAAATAAAACATTTTGAGCTATCGCCATTGCTTCATGGCAAAATTGTGAATGTATTTGCATATTCTTTTGTAAAAGACAGCGACACTGAAAAACATATTTTAGTCACAGTTTATCAATGGCAAAAATAGACTTAAAATCTTAAATATAGTCGATATATAAAAAACATTGACACCAAAAATGGTTCTTACTCCTTACTATTTGTATATTTATTACATACATACAACATATCATATATTATTTTATAGTTCCATGGAATCACATCAAGATTAAAATGTATTAGAAGCTAGAGAAGAATAATTGCAACTTTTTTATATATTCGCAGGCAAAATAACATAATTGCTATTGCTTTATGTAAATGTAGTTGATAATCAAACTTTCTAAAACCTTCAATTGTATGAATGCTTCAAACTATCTTTAATATTTGATGTTAAGACATATTTCTTTCTGTTGAGTCCTAGACCTTTTGTTTTTAATTCAAGCAATCAAACTGCCAAATTACTGTAATTATTAACAGCATAGGTCATTGATAATCAGCTGAATTTTAGAACTGCTTTGGGAAACCCTATTTTGTAATGAGACACATTACTTCTTGCATTATTGTATATTGTAAGGTCAATGGGATAAACTGCTTGATGCACAGTAGATTTTATAATCTTAAATATAGTTGCACTCACTATTGTATAAATAATTCTATTGTTATAATAAAGTATTACTTTTGACTTTGTGTAATAGTGTTTTCTAATTCTTTGACTCATCAGATGCACAATAATTAAACTTTTCTAAAAAAATAAAATAAATTTGCCAGTACTCTCAGGAATTGAAAACATGATAAACTCTCAATTTTTGCCTTTTGAGTTTAGTGGTTACTGTAAATATCATTAAAAAATGTCCAATTTTAAAAAAAAATTTGGAGACCTGAAGAAGTTTTGGTGCCAATTGAAATTAAAAATTTGAATTAAACTCAGAAAATTTCATAGCAATGGGTAGTCATTCCTGATGCAAAAAGTATAAGAAGTAATAGTGAAGGGTCAATTGACAGAATCAAAAATCAAAAGAAAACTTCCCAGGACATTTCATCAGTAAGCAATTTATTTTTAGTTTTTTACAGTATACTATTATATTGATTGAAATTAGACTTGCATTAACATGATAAACATCCCTAAGGATGAATTACTATGAAAACAGTTGATACAAAATGTTCATCAAGAAAAGTGGTCACCCAAAAAGCAGATGTTTATATGTTCTGACCACTTTTGTTCTGGTTGCATTGTCCATACTGTTCTGTTCTCAAAAAGCAGACACTTGTATGTTCTGACCACTCCTGTTCTGGCTTCATTGTTCATTGTCCATATGTTCTGGCTTCATTGTGCATACGCAGTCTTTTTACTGAGCTAGATCACCATATTTTTGACTCACCAGTTGGTGAAAATCATGTTATATTTCAGTTGACCAAGAGCATCATCAAGAGTTACTGTGAGGTTAAATTTTACCATCTTGGAAAAAAGACCACTGAGAATTCATCTGGACAAAAAATTAGAAAGAAATTAAATAAACTTGTACCTTTTAAGCACCAGTGTGAGTGATTACACAGAATGTATCAGAGAAAGCTAAATATTACTAAAATTTACTATGAAACTGCCCAAGCTGAAAGTGCAGACTCTGTCTCAAACATAATTTTACTAAAGATTTATAGTGAAAACTGCCCAAGCTGAAAGTGCAAACTCTGTCTCAAACGTTTCACTAAAGATTTAGAGTGAAAACTACCCAAGCTGAAAGTGCAGACTCAGACTGTCTCAAACATTTCACTAAAGATTTACAGTGAAAACTGCCCAAACTGAAAGTGCAGACTCAGACTGTCTCAAACATTTCACTAAAGATTTACAGTGAAAACTGCCCAAACTGAAAGTGCAGACTCTGTTTTTACAGTATAAACTGCCTACGCCGATAGTCGAAACGTTACTTACCAACTTCCATTTCCATAAAGTGGTGCCAGAAACCGTAAGTACATGTATTGATTAGACGATACTTCACCAGAGAATCATTCACAGATTCAAAACAAATATATAAAGAATGTCGTAATTCGAAATTTTTAGCTTTAAAATGCGATTTAAAGACAACAACATCGCCAATTAATGTTTTTTTCTTGTACCCTTTTCCAAAAAAGCTGCGATTTCAAGGCGAACGTACCTCAAAAAGGTATTTATAATCCAGAAATGCAAAAAAGCCTCGAAAAGTATAGTATTTTCTATAGCATTTCATTGATGAGTGGGAACGACCAATATGGCCGCCGCCTATTTTCATGGGGGAAACCGCTGAGATTTTTGGCTTCAGTTTTGTATTCCGAGATGCGCTATCTAGTGTATATGAGATATCTATGAGC